>WHVE01000671.1:0-73245 GCA_015178995.1 Trichophaea hybrida | reverse complement strand
AAATTTATATTTCTTTAACATATTTAGCACCTTATAACCCCTCTAAAGTCTTCAATGACTTCCCAATACCACCACCACCCCACCTGGTACTTCCAGTACTTATGGAATGCACCTTTATCCAAACCCCAGTTCAGACCCACTCTCTGCAATCGATGCCCCAGCTGTACCACACACCACTTTGACAGGCCATATATCTGAACGAGGAAGAAATGGCAAGCAGGCAAGTTCACGCCGACTGCCAGCTACCTCACCATACCCGTCACTCAATGCCCCTCGTACATGTTCCAGCACCCGTATGGCCACTGGTAATGTCCATCCAGGACACCCTCTGGACAACTACAACCATCTTCCCCACCTCAACAACCAACCAACCGGGGCCATCTCGGAAACCCTGAAAGTGCATATCTAGAACTTGGAGATGCCCCAGGAGATACCGAGGCCAATGATGAATGTTCTGACGATGATGACGATTCTGAAGATGATGACTTTCAGGACCCATCCACCAACCTGCTGAAAGCAAATGACGAAGATGATAATAGAATTCATCAGGTATTCAAAGCCATCCTTGAACCAGTCCACAAGGATATTCTCAAAATCAACAAACGTCTCACCACCCAAAACCGAAAACTGGCAACCCGCTTAGCTTCAATGGAAACCAAACACGAAATTGCCCTCAATACCATTGCAACCCTTGGACACCGAGTTGAATACCTTGTACAAATCCAAGCATCAAAGAAAGTTCCACCACCAGCACCAACAGACCTACTAACTCCAGCCATCCCAGAAGGGACCTCCGCCAAACCCACACTCTGGTCAGCAATTGCATCTGCATGCGCAAAGAAGGACCCACCAAAAGATAAGAATGGACGTACTCGCAATCCCCATCCTCTCTCCAAAAAACAACGCACACTAATAATTGCCTGACACAGTGATCAACCAGTAACTGCGGACCTTACACAACAGAAGCTTGCGATCAACGCCACCCTCCGAAGATGCCACCCAGACCCTTTGGCCAATAGTGGACATGTTTCTGCCAACTACAAGCGCAATCTCGTCCTCCTGACAGCAGATGCCTGCCCTGTGGATTTGGTACTAGCCCATTAAGCTGCTATTGAAGAAACAGTTCGTTCAGTTGATACAACCGCACAAAATCTCAAAAAACAAGAAACCTGGACCCGAATGATGGTTCATTCCATCAACATTTCAATGTTTCCTCAATGTGAAACAGGAATGAAATTATTGAAAGAAGATATTGAGATGAACAACAATCATATCAAGCTTACCACCTACCACGATCTCATACAAAGCCAGAAACTCGACCCCATAAAAAGGCAACCACCATGGTCATTGCAGTCCGTACTGAACATGAAGCAAAACTCATTCAAAATCATGGAGTACAAGTAGACGGCAAGACACACAAAGCCGACCGATATGTGGCATCCCGACCAACCGACCAATGTACTAACTGCCAACAATATGGCCATTCCTACCTACGATGCAAACAATCACCTTTCTGCAACATATGTGCAGAACCTCACACCACCACCTCCCACTCATGTGGATCATGTCCCAGCATAGGCAAACAGTGTGTCCATGATGTTATCCAATGCATCAACTGCAAGGGTAATCACCGGGCCAACGATTCTAAATGCCCATCAATTACTGCCATACATGATGAGGTACGAGCCAAGTTCATGAAAGACCACCCGACCATCACCCATGCCTAAACAACCTTCCTATTCACCCACCAAAATTCGAATTATACAACACAACTGCAACCGTTCCTCCTTAGTCATCAATACCTTCTGACTTTGCAGTTGGAACGGCCGACCTTCTTTTACTCCAAGAACCTGGATTCAACCCAGACAATACATTCATTACAACACACCCTGGATTTGTGCTACTGATACCACCTATAAACTGAAGAAAACACAATAGGACAATTGCCTATGTGGCCAAAAACAACCCTTATATGAAATGCTCCCCACGTACCGACATCAGCCAGGATCCTGATATTCAAGTCCTCGAAATATCAACCCCCTCAATTGCACCAATCACAGTCTTCAATATTTACAATGAACATGAAGGCTTATCTAATCTCTACACCATTCCAGGAAGCTTCACCAAAATCCATTGCCTGAACGATGTATTATTGCTGGTGATATGAATGCCTATCATACATGGTGGAATTCACAAATCAAAACACCCAAACGCGCCGACGAACTTGTTCAGATCATGGAAACCAATAACTTTTCCCTACTCAATGAACCAGACACCCCAACATACTACTACCGAAATGGCAAAGAACCTCCATTATCGACTTAGCCTTTACCTCACAAGCCATCCATGACTCGGTTACAAATTGGGCCGTGGATGAAAACGCATCAACTGGTTCAGACCATGCAACAATACGTTTTGATATCTTGGCAGAATCTGAACTTGTTACCACTGACTCCAACACGATAAGATACAACTGGAATAAGACAGATTGGGATTTATTCTCAATAACTCTCAGTACACTCTCCCATGCCTCACGAATGGTCTGGCAATATCTCCATGAACAACCAACCGAATCAAACCTTGACTAATCAGCCGAACTACTCCGAGATATGATTCCTGATGCAGTCAAGGAATCTACCCCAGTTCTCCAGCTTACAACACATTCAAAACGCTGGTGGACACCCCAACTCAAAATCTCCCAAACCCAGATGAACCGTGCCCAGAAGCAGTGGAAAAAACCGCCTTGAAAGTGATCACATGAAATTCAAAGCAGTTCGAAACCAATATTTCCAGGATATCCGCACCTCCAAGACAACAATGTGGATTCAATTTTCAGCCAATGAACAAGGTACAGAGATATTTACCGCCCTCCGTTATACCAAACCCAGGAAAACCCAACGAACACCACCCCTGTCATTCTCCAACACAACAGCTGTAACTTTTTAAGAAAAGGCAGTATTATTCCGTTCTACCATGTTCCCACCCCCACCAGTAGCACCCTCCCCAACTGATATCACCAATCGACCAACTCTGCCATGGGTTACATTTACCCCAACAGAAATCAAACAAGCAATTTTTACCTCTGCACCACGTAAAGCCCGGGGACCCGATGGGCTTCCCTTTTACTGCCTCCGGCAAGCATACCTAGCAGCCACCGAACAATTCAACAGTCTCTTTGCTATACTTGGAACCACTGGATATCACCCTACCTGTTGGCGACAAGCAATGACTGTGATTATACCCAAACCTGGAAAACCTGATTATTCAATACCTAAGGCCTACCGACCTGTTGCCCTTCTCAATTGCCTTGGGAAGATCCTCGAAAAGTTGATGGCAAACCGAATTGCATACATGGCTGAACAATACAACCTGCTACACAAAGATTAAATAGGAGGACGAAGACAACGCTCTGCTATAGATGCTGCAATGGCACTCACACATGAAATTGAATAAGGACATCATGCAAAGGAAATCACCACTGCCCTCTTAATGGATGCGAGTGGCGCATTCGACAATGTATCCAAAGACCGTCTCCTCCAAACTCTACCACAACTGGGCTACCCGACTGCAATTCAATTATGGGTCGACCACTTCCTATCCGACCGTACAACAGCACTGGCATTTGATGGACAAAAGGAAGACCTCAGCCCCGTCCGGACAGGAATCCCTCAGGGATCGCCTGCATCCCCAATTCTTTTCCTCTTCTATCTCAGTCCTCTCTTCTACGAACTCACAACCCATTACCCCAGCTCCTGGACTCCAAGCTACATTGATGATGTTGCAATCGTTGTTCGAAGCAAATCAAAAGCCTATAATGCAAGATGCCTCGAGGCCGCTGCACAGAGAGCTTTCAAATGGGCAGAAAACAATGCGGTACGATTTGATGACTCAAAGTCAGAAATGATGCACTTCCACAATGAACGAAACGGTGATACCTCCGATGACGAAAAGATCACCCTACCCAATGGCACTACCATTTCCCCCGGCACAAAAGGCATTGGCCCAGATGTGGTAAGGTGGATTGGTATTTGGTTTGACAGAAAAATCAACTTCAAACACCATGTCATGCTGAAGGCCGCAAGCGGCAACAGAGCCCTTGGAGCCCTCAAATCACTAGCCAATACTGAATCAGGACTAACCCCCAGTGCAGTCCGCCAACTATACAACGCGTGTGTTGTACCTGTCTGCGACTTCGGAGCTGAAGTCTGGTGGATGGGCCAAGCAACATATCAACAGAAATTTGAAACAGTTCAAAATATGGCACTTCGGTGCATCCTTGGAGCCTTCCGTACATCCCCAACAATTGCGCTACACAATGAAGTAGCCCTGCCACCAGTAGCTGTTCGACTTAATCACATGCGAAGAAAATATGCAATTCGAATACTTACGTTTCCTGAAATGCATCCAATCCGACAACGTTGTCCATTGACTTTCCCTCCATTACATGAAACCCCAGAGTCTAGTAACACAACCGGACCCTGGATTTCATGGGACAGTATGCAACAAAATAACCGCAAATTTGAAACACGTCTTATCCAAACCCTATCAACCCTCAGTCCATGGATTTCCAACAGCTCTGAGATTGAAAGCTATTCAACCACAGCCTGTCCACCATGGATTGAGAGTAGAGTCAAAACACAAATTAATCCTCGTTCAAAGGAAGAGGAAGCCAAAGCCCACGAAGCCCAGTATGCAATGTTGAAACAAGATGACCACAATATTGTTTGTTATTCAGATGGATCAATGTTGAACGAAAACATTGGCGCAGGAACAGTAGTTGAAATGACTGGAGAAGATGTCATTGAAGCAACCTATCCAATGGGCCATCAACAGGAAGTTTATGATGCTGAATTACTTGGTATTCTTAAAGCTGCACAGAAATGCTTTCAGATCTGTCAACGTAATAACCTCACCAAAAGACATTTATGGATTTTCACCGACAATCAAGCTGCCGTACGACGTCTCAATACTCTCAAACCCGCCCTGGGACAGTCCACTTCCCTGGCACTCTCCAACATCGCCAATAACCTCCATGCACTCAAAACTACTATCACAGTACAATGGGTTCCTGGCCAAACAGATGTATCTGGAAACAAACTTGCCGATAAGTTGGCAAAAAAGTCCACTGTGGAAAAACCACCTACCTACTATAACACCTCATTATCGTACCTCAAGAGGGTAACCCGAGCAGCAAAAATGCAGGAATGGGGGGATTGGTGGATGCGACATCCCGCAAAAGGAAAGAACTATATTGGAATATTCCGTACCAAACCAGACAATATTCTCAGAAGTGGCAACCGCCAGTTTGCATCTACTGTCACCCAACTACGAACTGGACATGGATACTTCCGCAGTTACATATCCAAAATACCAACCAATGCTGTTGACTCCCCTGACTGCGCATGTCGCTATGGAGGTCCCCAGTCACCGGAACATCTTGTACTAAGATGCCCTTTATACCAACGCGAAAGACAAACCATGCGGAAAGAGATTGGAGTTGTACACCCTCGATATCTCTGGAAGCATCTTCTTTATACCGACAAAGCAATGCAACCTTTGAAACATTTTCTGCATGACACACATATAGCTACCCAAAGATGGTACTTGGGCCAATTCCATGATGATGAACACCTTGGGCAGGGTAACATCCGAATTGCAGGCCAGGGAACTGTCAACGATATGGTGGAGGAACATCACAGTGGGAGAGGAGGGGATGATGGGGAGGATGATGATGAAACGGACAGAGAAGCAGAGAGTTGAGAGGTGGATAAAATTTGAACGGGGAAGGGAGGAGGAGGGTAAACTCCAGCGGGAGAACCCGCATGATATGCAGGACCAAGCCGAATGAGACTGACAGATATTTTATTATTGTATGAAGCGTGTTACAAACCGCTATGATTCATTTGAAATTTCTTTGTAACTAGAGCAGGGGTGATAGGGGACTGCGGAGCGGTGCTACCTAGCCAGGGGTTTTTCGTTTTTCCTTTGTTCAGTTTCATTTGTTGTTCTTGTTCTGAGTTATTTGTTTGTACCTCACCGGCCATAGCCTGGGGGCTGCATGCTGTATGATGAATAAATGGATTAATACATAAATAATTACCCTCTCTGAATGGTGATGTTGGAGGTGATTGATGTCTGCACCAGTGTAATGGTAAACTTTATGGTAATAATTGCAAAGTATACACTAGATTGAACACATTGGATATATATTTTCGTTGTCGCAAAGACGAGATATGTAGCAGAGAAAATAAGTGCATATCTTGGGCAGAGATATCAGGTAAAACCCCTAACCTCGTGTTGTCTTTTTTGGGGAAAGGGGTCCCATTGCATTTTGGCTTCATCCTTACCAGCCAAGTGCAATCATCAATTGTCTTACAGTTATTGCAACTTGGGAGTCAGTGGAAATGCCTGGCATATGATAGATGTTGATCATGCGCATCGCGACAATCTCCTCGATACTACATCCGGCGTTCCCATGGCAGGTAACTGTCCCCTGGATACTGCATTTCGTACCTGACCTGAACCAATGGCAAATTGGTTTCAACTTGACCGAGTAGGTTCTATGTCATCGCGGGGCTGAATCATAGTAGGGTGTATGGCCGGGAAGTTGACATCTAACAACTGGATATTCATTGACAAGGCGCTGATTTGAATGTTTGACATATCAAAATTGGTATTAGAAGGTAGAAATTGCCACAATTCTTTGCCACCACCGACCAGGATTCCAGAAGTCATCTTGACCTAGTCCGCTTGATTACTATGGGACAAGCAAAAAGAACTATATAATACTCCCATCTTCCACCCACCCTCCATTCTGCTTCTCATCTTCTTTTCCTCCATATTTTTTAATATCATCATTACCTTAATCCTATTTCCCCATATGATCATTACCTTGATCCTATTTCAAGTTAATATCGTCGATGTTCAATTCCATCTTTGCAATACTGGAAACTCAACTCTATTGTTTCGTATAAATTTAGTCCCGATTCTCAACGTAAATTCTTTTGCCCTGTTCGAATGATGAATTTCATCATTGGACATACTACCTTTGTCTTGATGCTGATTCAACAACTCAAAGTATGGGCCGTGGAACAGGGTATCGAGGAAACAAATTGGACATTGGAAGAATTTGGCCTCTATAAAGAGTAGGGAACAACAGGCAAAAAGGCCAATCGCATCAGGGGGTCGATTTTTAGCATTGCTCCGAGCCTTGGTATGCACGGCACACAGGCAGCACGCAAAGCTGAATGGGATGGTATGATCAAACAATGCATCAATTCAATCCCCAATTAAGCTAATAAGAAAGCGTGATTTCGTCGATGGGAAACTGATTCAAGTGCCAATAATGTTGACGGGAGAAGACACAAAATTGCCATAGACAACCTTGCGGAAATGGCCATCAGGAGGTGGAATGGCAGATCGCCAGTTGACGATACACTGAAGAGAAAGTGAAAGGTCGAATCCCGTACTTTCTGCATCGTCGTGATCACTTTATCAAATCTGACAAAATCAGATGGTGATGAGGACATATTGCCAATCAAGTGTCGACATCCAGCGACTCCTCCCAATGAGGAAGTGATCAATTATACCATTTTATACGTCAACCCCGTCACAGCATTGAAATGTGATGGAGAAAGGAACTTCCAATGGAAATGGCCCAATTGGGATAATCTTTCGTTATTCACAGTGCTAACGAGCATCATCGAGGCTACGATATTGGCCAGTGTCAAGATGGTGGATCAAGAGATGCCTGAACACTTATGGGGAATCCAGAAAATGAGGGGTGTCAGATGTTCGACAGGCGACGATGAAGGACTGCGAGTTGGTGCTGTGGCTCCCATATTCAACCACAATACAACACTTGCATGGCTTCAATCCATGACGAATTTGGAAGGCCGAACACTTCATTGCGATATACTGCGAAACAACAAGGTTCTGAATATTCCAATCGGCGCGGAAAGGTCATACCTACCAATCAACGACATTCTTCCTCAAGAGGAAAAGATGATCGACGATATAGGCAAAGTATCCGATGACGAATCAGCATCTTTGAGACCCAGACCTTGCAGCCGTCCATTATCCCTAGCAAAACTCATGGCCAGGGATAAACTTATCCACAGGAGGCTTATTCATCAAAAACAATATTGGACGATTATTCTAAACAGGGACCACGGCATTTGGAGTCACCACTATCTACCACCGGATACATATGAGGAAAGCATCAATTGGCTGCGCGACCATAAGTATTTGGTCAACCCTCCCTGTTCAGATTCGGAAGCCCAGCTGAAGCCTAATTAAAAGCGAAGGACAAACTAAGACGATGGAAATTGTCGTTGGCAATTTGTTTCAGGATTTGACAGGGAATGGGTATTCGCTTGGGTTATATTTCGCTTGGTTTTTGCTTGGGATTTGTTTACTTTTTGTTTGATTTTTGCTTGGGTTCATTTGGGGTAATTGGGTAGCACTGAAATAGGTTCTCTAATGCAGTGTTTGTGTAGTTTGAATTAAGATATTGGTTGTCACCTTGACGTTTTCAATTGTAAGCTTAAATGCTTCACGATATATCAATTTTTGGTGTCCACAATTTAGTGTCTGTGCTAGACCCAATACAATTTCAAACACTAATTGAGGTTGATACAATGATTGCCATTTCAAGCTACCTTGCCGATGTGCTCAAACAGTAATGCACTTTTCAAATCTAATTTTGGTTGCCAGAATGACAAATTCAGTAGTCTATACCATGAATGTACACTGCGCTCCAAGGCCTCTACTGAAAACATACCCCACACTCCGGTGCTATCGGTGTTTCAGCCCTAATGTGGTCAGAGGTGTGCAGACCAATGTTGCTGACGATGATGTTCGCTTTTCAGACGAATGAAATTCAATAGACTATCGTCTGTTCAAGCGATGGTATGTGATCTGAAGGGAGGGGCCATAATCAGGGAGTTTGTTGAATGGGTAGCTCCATCCACCTTGTTGGTTGATCTACAATAATGAACATCTATTCGACAACTGTTATCGTCTTATCTTTTACAGTTTTCATACACTTTCTATCTTGTTCATTATATGCTCTTTATATTTCATTTACTCTTTCATTATTACTCACTCTTTTCCATTCAAATGACTTGTAGGCGCAAGCATTCCCCACCTCCATCCAATTGAGTTCATCAATCATCCAGACAAGACAATGATGCCGATGACGAGCTCTCAGAAATTCCTTATACGTACCATTATCGCTGCCTTAACAACAAAAGTGCACAATTCTTCTCTCAAAGACGTACCAGTAAACGCTCTGCTCTTTGCCAACTCACATCTCCTTGGTCCCGACCTTGCGCCCCGAGTCAACAAGAGGTCCATATTGAAATCGATGGCAATTATGAGGAGGAGCAAAGGACCCCCGGGATTTCTTGCAAGAAGGTATGGACTCTGATAATGAGATGAGGATTTTCATATTCTAATCATTATTATAGTACATGATACATAAGGAAAGGGGTGAGCATTGTGCCGTCTTGCAAGAGCTTTGGATGGAGTTCACTTGCTTGGAACCTATTGACGAGGTGACAGCACAAATAGTTGGAGCAGAATACAGTATTGAACAGATGCTTTCCAGTGTTGAAGCATTGGTTCTTGCCAAAGTGAAGCCCATTGCTGGCAGATATTCAATGTTCAATAACCCCTCAGCCACAAATGCTGTCACCACCTCCCAGATCTACTTGTGGTGGTATCATTATGTCACAAAAGTTGATCCAGCAATGGGAAACACTGACCCTCCTCGTGCAAACATTTTGGTGGCATTCATTTCATCCTCTCTACGACGATTGTAGTTTGAAAAGTTATAGGCCCTTGGCATGATTACCTCCTCACGCTCGGCAATGGTCCATAAGTGCAAGGGGAATGTGGATTTTTTTTATGGCTTCAGAACAATGGACCAGGATGGAGTCAAACAATACATCGCACACCTCCTGGATCGAGACCCATTCACATGCCCTGAGCCGACGAGAACATTATATCTTTAAACAATGTTGAAATGTGTCGTCTAATATATCTTTTCAGAATTGCAAGTATTGTTTCACGGCGACCGAAATCGTGGACCTACTGTACGAGACATACTTCGCAGGAGTAAGACAATTGGGAATGAAAGACAGTGATATAATCGACATGATCAATTTAACGTTCATTGGACTGGCTGCGACCGCAATCCACCATTGCCTTGCAGCATGGAAAACTGGAAAATACAAGGCACCAGCTGAGTGTGGCCCCGATGGAGGTGCACATTGTGAGATCACATTCGATCACATTGGGTAATAGATACTAACTGTCAATGCGTAGATGTATTTTGTCGTCTCGAAGCCAAGTTCATTTCAATCTCCCCTGAGATCCAAACCAAGACAATTGAAGATGCCAATATATGGATTCGTCGAAGGCAGAGATGGACAGAAGTTGTTGAGGTGAATGCATCAATGCGGTACAATGACCAAGGAGTACACAAGGAGGAGTACCTGATGTATGTACCGGAACAGCTTCCTGATGTTTTCCCACAACATATTTCGTTGTATGACCGCCGAATTTGAAGCTGTGCAATCGGCACTCCTACCAAGTTGCATCTGACACGATATGATCTCCAGTAGTGTTGATGTCAGTGGCACCAGCAACACTAACACCAACAACATCAATGACAATTGCAATGATGATTTCAATGTTGAGAACTCCGAAAAAGTCAGTTCAAAGGATTATGGGAGCTCTGACATCAAGATATCTGGCCACAATGACTGTTCAAAGAGAGCGAGTGGTATCAGATGAAGAGAATATATATAATGGAGAGGCGACTCATATTTTGATCTGTGTGATATGGTTTTTTGGTTCTTAAGATCGTTGTATTGCTTTTTTACAATCATTGTTCAGACACTTGTGATCTTTAGTATCGTAATTGTTATCGGTCGGCAAGCACTATATACAATCAAAAGTTTACTAAAAAAATATTTGGAACAACCATTTGAGATGTCAACGCATGAGAATTATGAGAAACAATCATCTGTGTACAATTATTATTATCATGAGAATAGATACTAACTTAAATCAAATTAATCGCATGATCAATTTGAGTAAGTTGAGGAAGACGACTATTGTGTGTTCGGAAAATTAAGAGAGCATAAGGGACGGCCATACAAATTAACAGGGGGTGGAATATAGCCAATGAAGGTGAATTTGAAACATTTCCACGATGAAGACAGGATGATGGTTTCTCGCCTCAAATGGGGTCACAACCCCATTTGAGCCCATGGTATTTGACTTGACCAAAGTGTTGACAAAAGTAGCATGGGGAGTTTGCAGAAATAAAAGCACAACCAGAGCTAATCCAATAAGGGATAACGAAAGCTTCAGAATGTCGTCGCTACGATGCAACTCGAAGGCCCATTCTCACCAATACCCACATTGTGTTTCAGCCATCATGGGCACAGCACGTTCATTAACCTTAGTCAACAAATATCTGTTTTTGCTGATGTAGCGGAGTTACAGGAGACAATGATAGGGTCTGGTTCACACTGAAACACTGCTTTCAATATTGCACAAAAACTGCGGTATCTTTATTTCCAATCGCATATGACAATTCCATTTCAATGTTTAGTACTGATCCTGAATGGATTAGGGTTGTTGGTTCAATGCATGTCAATGCAACACATGCGATTGAGATCGATTGGGTAGAGTGAATTCCACAGCAGTACAGAGACTTCGAAACATCATACAACGGAGAAACTGCCAATGCTCTTCCGCCTCCTTAATCATACCATGATGTAATTGACTTAACGGATTGAGAACAATTTCCGTGTGGTCGCATGTACGCTCTCTCACAAAAGAAGCTTTCAGTCCTTGCAGAATATCTCAAAGAGATGATCGATTCCAGCAAAATTTGTTCAAGCAAGTCACTGGCGGATGCACCCATACTCTTCGTTCCAAAGACACACAGAAGAGGTTGACAATTGTGCGTGTTTTTCAGAGATCTAAATCGTTTGACGATTATGAACCGATATCCATTGCTGCTTATGAATGAACTTGGAGACAGAGTTGCTGGATCAAGGATGTTCACCAAGATTGATTTGCAGGCAGAGAACAACGTCATTTGAATTATACCTGGCGATGAATGGAAAACAGCATTATGTACAAGATATGAACATTATGAATACCTAGTTATGCCCGTCAGATTGGCAAACATGCCAGCAATATTTCAAGATTTGATGAATGAGATTCTGTGAGGTCTAATCAATCATAGAGTAGTGGTCTATATGGATGATATTCTCATCTATACAGAAAAAGAAGAAAAGAATGTTGGATTGACTAGAGATGTTCTTCATCAACTACAGAAAAATAACTTGGCTATAGCACTCAATAAGTGCAAATGGCACCAGAAGCAAGTCAAGTTCCTTGGGTATCTCATATCGGAAGAAGGTGTCAGTATGTCCAAAGACAATACAGATACTATTTTCGAATGGGAGATTCTGGAGTTTGTCAAAGACATCCAGTCTTTCTCCACGTTCACCAACTTGTATTAATACTGCATCCAAGAGTTATCAAAGATATGCTATTCTCCAACGGAGCTTACCAAGAAATCAAATGAAAAGTTTGATTGGAAAACAAATCCACAAAATCAAGTAGTCTTTGATGGACGATTGCACCCTATTGTCTACCACCCTGGAAAGATGGATAAAGCTAAAATCAACTCTGAAATCCATGACAAAGAAATCCTCGCCACAGTATCTGTGTTCCAAGAATTGAGCCATTACCTCGAAGATGCAGCACACCCAATCAATGTCTTCTCCGATCACAAGAATCTCGAATACTTTACGACTACAAAGATCTTGAATTGGAGACAAGCTATTTGGGCTCAAGAGTTGGCAGGATATGATTTGAAAATATTCTATTAATTTGGTAGAGAAAATGGAAAACTGGATGCATTATCTAGGTGTTCGGAATACTGCCTCAAAAAAGCGGGATGTAGTGCCAAAGAAAACAAAAATCTGCCAATCCACTGCATTCTGGGACCTGATCAGTTGGTAACTTCAGGAGGAGAAACAGTACAAGTGACAGCAATGAAGTTATTAGGTGAATCGATTACGATTTCTTCTACAAAGTTGAAAGCAATTCCAGTAGCCAGGTTCAACTCATGACTGCTAGAAGCAGTGGTCAGTGCCGCTAACAACAATGCTGCATGGCAAGAAGAGTATGTTCAAGCGATGGAAGGGAATTCAAGCCCAGATATTGCATTTGAAAATGAAGCCCTTGATTTTAAAGACAGACTGTGGATTCCAGAAGATCTGCAGTTGAAGAAACAGATATTGGTAGCGGAACACGATTCAAAGATGGCTGGACACATGAGGCAGAATGAAACAATCAAGCTGGTCAGACTAAATTTCATTTTGCCAGAAATGGAGAAATTCATCAAAGATTATATCCACTCATGCCCTGGGTGCCAATGAAACACAGCAGCTTGCCATACTCACTACAGACTTTTACAACAACTCAAATTGGTATTCTGCCCATGGGATTCAATAGCCATTGATATTATCATCAAAGTACCAGTATCAGACGGATGCTCATCGGTATGGGTTATTGTCGACTGATTCACCAAAATGGCTCACTTCATTCCATTGAAAGATGGAGTAAAGAGAGCTTCAGACGTGGTCTAAATCTTCTTGCAAGTACTATTGAGATTTCATGGTCTGCCATCGAACATAGTGTCAGATTGGGACTCGAGGTTCACCACCATGTTTTGGTCCTCATTGGTTGAAGCTCTTGACATTTGGTTGAAGTTGTCTTCGCCATTCCACCCTCAAACAGATGGGGAAACTATAAGAAACAACAAAACGTTGCAATGCTATCTGTGGAATTAGTGCAATCATGAGCAGGATAACTGGTCTGAGATGTTATCAATAGCAGAGTATGCTGATAATAACGTTCTTACCACCGCTACAGAAATATCACCATTCTTGGCAAAATTTGGGTTTGAGCCTTGAATGAATTGGCCCATCAAAGCTGATGCAACATTCAGGCATCTAGAAACTACGTTTACTGGATGACCAGCATGCATGCACTGAGCCATAAGGACTTAGAGCAAGCATGGGTGACATTGGGGAAGTACCATGATAGGTGTGCTGATAAACCTCCAAAGAATTTGGTTTGTGATTCAGTTACACTAAATGGGAAGAACCTCAAAACTCAAAGACCATCTAGGATACTAGATGCGAAGTTTCATGAACCCTTCAAGGTCTCAATGGTACTCGCGCACACTGCTATTCAGCGTGAGTGGTCAAATCAATGGCATATTTACAATGCATTCCATATATCACTCATCAAACCATATCGACTAGCCACCAACCCTATGAGGCTGACGCCCAAGCATGCTTCAGCCAGCAAGCAGAATGAGCATAGTTATGATGTTCACGACTACTGGTGCAGAATGGGTTACGAAGTCGCAGAGATCATGGGCAGCCAGTATAGTAAGGAACTGAAACGGATGTTATATCTGGTTCAGTATATGGGATATCTAGATGAAGCAGATTGAACTGAGAAACCTGAAGAGTACTTCGATGACAAGGGATTGTTAGTAGAGTTCTATAAACCGAATCCTCAGGCTGCAAAAGAATAATAGGATCAAGTGGAAATGGTTGAGCTAGTACCTTTTGCCCACGAAGGGTTTTTAATGGCTAGCATGACACCTGATGAAGGATTTGGTTTTAGGTACAAAAGGTGGTATTTTCCAAACCAAGAGAAAAATCAATTTGGTTTTTAAGGGCACACAGGGTCAAAATGATTCCAAATAAAAGACAGCAAAAGAAAGCTAAGTGATTTAGCTCGACGTAACTGATTGTTTGATTCTGCTTGCTGCCGTATGTCTCATCTGGACATAAGCACACCGATTGGTTGATTGTACTTGCATGTCTCAGCTGGTCGAAGCGAAATAATTATACATGGCACGTTGGCAGTGGGGTCATATACGATCACCCACTATTTCCCTGATGATCTATCGGCATCTATCACTCGTTTCGGATGTCAGAGCCAATCCTTCTGGATGGCTGGCAAACAAACACCCACATCATCGATAAGCAATGACTGCAAGTTAATGGTCCCAGTCACTTCTGCTCCGAATCGCCGATGACAAATAAATGGCCAGCACACAGCTGAATGTCATCGGCCCAAATACTGACACCAAATGGACAGCCAGCAAGCAATGGCATGGTGCCAGCCAAAAGCCAACAACTACTGGAGGACTAAGAATACGTGCCGACTCTGAACAGCAAAGCTGCTCTCTAACAAAAGAAACCTATTTGTCTGGAGGTCATCAGTTCAAGAGGATATAACTGGTCCGGAGGCACAAGCCCACGAGCTTGAGGTCATAAAGGATAGCAATCGTCTGATCATAATCGAATGATGGTAATAACTATTGCGAATTGAGAGATAGAGAATCACGGTAGATGCAAATGAGTTGGCATTGGTTCGAATGTGGTTATGGTGCTGGAGATCTAGAGAATAGCATAGATAGAAGTATTTGTTAGAAGCGAAGACGATGGTATAAAGACTTTGGTTCTTCAAGGGTAGAAAGGCATCGACCTGCTCAGCAAGGAGAACAAGTCTTTACGATATACACAATGAAACACTTTTCTTTTAGTTCAAAATCTTTAAGTGAATTTACCTCCTGAGCTAACCTCCTAACCTGCCTTTGAAGCAGTCCCAAATGAAGTACAGATACTACTTTGACTGGGTAAACCTCGAGCAAAGCTCCCGGAATATCAAAGAGGGGCCGTCTGTACCCATGGAGACTTACAAGCCAAGATAACGGATCCACATCAACAACTGGCAAATAGAGCACCAGAATGGATGCAAAATCTCAGACAAAAGTTAGAAGAAACAGGGGAATAATTAAGGATCTGTGGAGAAGAAAGAAATGAATATGGGGACAAGGTCAGAAAAGTGCTTCCACTTGCAGGGATTTATTTATTTATTTATTTATTCATCATACAGCATGCAGCCCGCAGGCTATGGCCGGTGAAGTACAAACCAATATCCTTGAACAAGAACAACTAATGAAACCAAACAAAGGAAAAACGAAAAACCCCTGGCAAGGTAGCACCGCTCCGTAGTCTCCTTTCACCCCTGATCTAGTTTCAATGAAATTTCCAATAAATCAAAGCGGTTTGTAACACGCATCATACAATAATAAAATATCTGTCAGTCCCATTCAGCTTGGTCCTGCATATCATGTGGGTTCTCCCAGGATGGAAGGGCCAACTGACATTAATGCTAAAGGATAACCCGTGTCAATTCTACAATGAACAGGCAAAAATGAGATACACAGTCCACAAATTAGAAGGAATAACTTTTGACCAGTAACAATCATACTGTGATAAAGTAACAGATCACGTTAATCTCAATAGCCTGATGACCTTACTCTACAAACAACAATTGTTTGTCGGGAATCAGGACATTCAGGCAACAGCAGAAACATAACTCAAAAAGATACAGCAAAAAGTCTGAGAATTCTCCCTATACTTTGCAGAATTCCAAAGGTGGGAACCAGACATCAGTTGGAACAATGCAGCCAAATGACACACCCCAGGAAGAGGCGTCTGTAATGAACTCAAAGACAACCTACAACACAGAGAGATACCAGAGGACCTCGAGGTATTCGTCAAACAATGTTATACACAATACTGTCAAATGTGGACATGAGGTGCAGAAAGGGAGTCAGGAAGATGAACGTAAGGGTCAAAGAAACCTGAAATTGCAAACAATACCATATCATCCCCAGAGGCAACCCCAGCAGGAACAGTAGCAGGTTACACTGGCCCCTCACCCATGGTCTATTGGGCAGTCACGGGAATGAAAATTACACAGAAACAATGAAAATGTCAAAGGGAAGGCAGATTGTATATATACTGTAGATATTCAAGATATTTTGCTGCAAACTGCACAAGGAGGTTGAAGGCAGTGTCAAAACCATTTGAAATCAATCCATTTGAAGAAAATTAGGATCAAGGAAACAGGAAGGAAATGGAAGTCAAGATGGGAAATGACTAAACCAGTGGAATAATAATGGCCATTGCATTGGGCCTGAATCTCCTTTGTCAACAAATATTGTGTTGAGTTTTGACATTTTGCAGTTTTCAATCAATAGCATGGAAATAAAAGGGTCTTCAATACAAAGCAAGCACTTTGTAATGAACAGTTTGCTCAAAATTTGAGACAAATCAGTTAACTCCCATGCATTGATCTCCTGCTGAGCCACATGGATGGCATTAGTGAATAAAGATTTAGTTTGCCATCACCAGTTGGAAGAAAAACAACTATAAGAATCATGAGAACTGAAAGCAGTAATTGATGGAAAGCCCATCAAATCAGGTACTATTATGATAAAGGCAAAATTGAATCTACGAACATATGGACATCAAGAGCAACTACCATCATTCTTTACAAAATTGAGTTACCATCTCATAGTGCTAGAACTCCAATGATTACAACTTCACAAGGTCACAATCTAATTCTGAAGCATGAGAATTTGTTTAGAAAGAAACAACTGCAAACAACCCTGCCAACACCATTCCGAGGTATGGGTATGGGGAGACCATATAGAATCAAAAGAAAGTATGGACAAACCAAAACTGGATATCTGTACCATTGCAGCATTATCTTTTATGCGAAGAAATATGAAGGAGAAACTCAAGGTGTATATAGTAACTCTGTACAAAATTAACCAGGCCCACCATATTAGGGACCTTCAAGAGACATTTCTGCAGCAGCTAATAACGAAAGAATACCATGAATTTCCCTGATTTTTGATCAAGTAATCACAGAACGACTACTGCCCACCAGACCATACAACCACAAATCTGACTTCAGGAAGAATGTACAACAATGTTTGGACCCATCAATAGCTTATCAAGGGGAGAACTACAGGTGCTAAAGGATGTTAGGGGTTTCCCCTTAGCATACGTATGAAGTACATCAGGTTTAGTCTCCCAGGCTTACCACTAACAAAGGTCAGCAGATAAGGAAACACCCCTGAGGATGTCTAACTAATGAGTTAGCGGACGGCTCAACATAGCCAGGTGAAAACCCCATAATAGTCCATGCTACAATACTATGTCTTAGCAACTGGGTTAGCTGCCCAGTGTGGAGACAATACGCACACTCGATCAGACAGTAACTATGGGAGTAAAAGACCTATAGTGCTGGCTAAGGCATGGGACATACCAACCATACTGCCGAAGCAAAGTAACTGCCTAAGCAGGAACCCTCGGGTCACTCTCCCCACTGCCCATGTCGCTATGGAGGTCCCCAGTCACCGGAACATCTTGTACTAAGATGCCCTTTATACCCACGCGAAAGACAAACCATGCAGAAATAGATTGGAGTTGTACACCTTCGATATCTCTGGAAGCATCTTCTTTATACCGACAAAGCAATGCAACCTTTGAAACATTTTCTGCACGACACACATATAGCTACTCGAAGATGGTACCTGTGCCAATTCCGTGATGATGAACACCTTGGGCAGGGTAACATCCGAATTGCAGGACAGGGAACTGTCAACGATAGGGTGGAGGAACATCAGAGTGAGAGTGGAGGGGATGATGGGGAGGATGATGATGAAAAGGAAGGAGAAGCAGAGAGTTGGGAGGAGGATGAAATTTGAACGGGGAAGGGAGGAGGAGGGTAAACTCCAGGGGGAGAACCCGCATGATATGCAGGACCAAGCCGAATGAGACTGACAGATATTTTATTATTGTATGAAGCGTGTTACAAACCGCTATGATTTATTTGAAATTTCTTTGTAACTAGAGCAGGGGTGATAGGGGACTGCGGAGCGGTGCTACCTAGCCAGGGGTTTTTCGTTTTTCCTTTGTTCGGTTTCATTTGTTGTTCTTGTTCTTGGTTATTTGTTTGTACCTCACCGGCCATAGCCTACGGGCTGCATGCTGTATGATGAATAAATAAATAAATAAATAAATACCCTCGGGTCAGCTGTGCGTTACAGATCAGACCAGTGTTACCTTCGGCATCATGCTAAATGGGACAAACCATACCCAGGCCTAGCCTCCTGGAAATGGTTGGACAAGCGATATTATCTTAGTATGCGTGACTTTGCTATCTCTAGAGTCAGTAGACAAAGCAGATAAGCTAACTGCGCCCCGGTAGTTGAATCTACCTAAAAGATAAGTGCTTGGGCCTGGACTGTCGAACCCCAGCTCTGTTGCGTTTGTAGCGGGATAACTAAGAGAGCGCACCCCCATCGGGGAACACGGATAAGACGCGATGACACTAGGTAAGTGGCAATGTATGGGTTGGCAGCTCATCAAATCATTGATCACTATTCCACTCGATATGAAGAAAGATAACTAATCCGAAGTAATGGTCTGATATGTATATCAGCAACGTCACTCTGAATGCAGGATAACCTTTGGGACTCCTGGTGGGGGCTTACGCAACCACACGTTGTCGAACTGAACTCTCCACAACTAACTACCGAGATTGGCTCCAAAGCAACGATCGGATGTTATGTGAACACCCACTTGCGTGGATTGAGTGTTATCGAGATAGTACTATACACACACATCATAGATTACAGAGAAGTACCGTCACCTCTTAAGCAGGATGTTTGACGTGGAAATACTCACCTATAAAAGACAACCTTAAACCCTCCAGTTTAAACAAACGATCAAGCTCGAGCAGAACAACCACAGTCAGAACACAACAGCGGAAAAACCACCTGAAATATTATTAAGTTAATCACCTTAAGAATATTATATTTTTATGTCTATCGAGAAAGATCAACACGTCCAATTTGCACGCATCCTCCACAGTCAAGCAAACACTGTTGCCCGCTACGCCAACGTAGCATGATATCTTATTCGTTACGACATAGTTGAAGATTACCTACACTATTTCCACACCGGTGGACTCCCCTCTCAAATAATCTTTGACGAGTCATCCGAAGACTATCTCCAAGACACTTACGACTTTTAAGCATGGCCGTACTTCGATAGATGCCCGTATTCCTACACTCACAGCAGCGTCGGAAACGCGTTACACTTGAATTTCACATCTGCGGTTTTATCATCATCATCAAAATACACCTTTATCAAAAGATGGTTCAGCAGTACCGATAAAACCACAAATATCTATCTGAAATATCCCCCTAACAAAGGACTGGATTGAAAAGAACCTATCCATGTGATTTATTGGATTATGATGATTACCATATAGAGCCCGGGGACTGTTTGCACCAAAACCTAATGGGGGGCAAAGATTAAGTATGGACTCTCAAGAATTGAATAAAGGAACATTTAAGAACCTTCCTTCTTCGTCGTTAATCCAGAAGATGCTTCTCAAACTCTCCAAATCATAAATTTAAACCAAGCTCGACATACGCGATACCAACAATATGAACGTAATTGCTCAAAGAAACAAATGGAAATCAGTATTCAGAACTTGCTATGGCCTATTCAAGTCATTGGTAATGCCATTTCGACTGACCAATGCACCAGCATCCTTCCAGGAGTATATCAATGATATACTACTACCATTCCTGGATATATTCTGCCCAGCTTTTTTGGAAAATATCCTTATTCACAGTAACAATAATAGGTATCATAAGAAGCATGTCTGAGCTATAATGCCAACACTCAGGGAAGCAGGCCTCTACCTGAAGGCAGAAAAATGTGAGTTTCACCAGGAAGAAGTCTAATACCTGAGCTGGATAGTATGAGTTAATCGAATTTAGTTGGATCCTGAAAAGATACAGGCAGTCAAAGAATGGGAAACACCCAGCAAACTGAAAGAGGTGCAAGCATTTGTAGAATTTGCCAACATCTATCGAAGATTCATATGAAACTACAGCAAAATAGTACAACCATTAACCAACCTCACGAGAAAGCTGGTGCCATTTCACTGGAGATCAAAGCAAAAGAGAGCATTTGCCAAGTTAAAAGAGGCCTTTACAAGTGTATCAGTACAGGCCCATTTCAACTACAATAAAGAGATCATACTGGGAACCGACACTTTAAACTGTGTGTTTACAGCAGTTATATCACAATACAATGATCAAAAGATCCATAACCCAGTTGCTTTTTTTTTTCAAAACAACATTCAATTGCTGAGGAAAATTATGAAATCTACAACCAAGAATTTGGAGCAATAGTCGCAAGCCTCAAACAATGGAGGCCAAAATGCAAAGGTTCAAAAGACCCAATAAATATACTGATAGACCACAATAACCTCGAGTACTGTGTAATATCAAAACAGCTCAACAGAAGACAAACATGATGAACAGAATTTCTGTCAAGATTCAAATTCAAGTTTATATATTGACCAGGAAAATAAGGCCAGAAGCCCAACACATTAACTAGAATACCAGGGACATTTCTTTGAATAGGGGGGGGGGGCAGAAAAAACTGAACAAATTGTGCTCAAAACTGAAAATCAGGACAAGAAAATAAGGAAACAAATGATACTATTGTTTGCAGAAGTGATAAGCCTGGAAAATGATCGATTCAGCCCCAAGGAGTTCTGGAACTGGGTCCAAAATATTTGCCAATCATGCCCATATGGCAGTAGTGAAGAACTCTGTGCACATGCAGCGAAAACCCACATAGCAATAGAGGAAGAAATGATTTGCATGCTTGAAGAGCACCATGACTCCCCAGCTGCCGGACACCAGAGAGGAGCAAAAACCTGCAAACTCATAAAACAAAATGGGCAATAAGAAGGGTAGGGGAATGATGTACATATGTATGTTCGAAACTACCACACCTGCCAATACAACAAACCGTGAAATTACAATACACCTATATGGCTCAAACCACTGGAGATACAATAGCATCCATAGAAAGAGCCTAGCATAGACTTCATTGTGGAACTTCCGGATATCAATGGTTACAATACTACATAGATCGCAGTAGTCAATGTGTTGAAAATGAAACATCTAGTGCCTTGCGATAACAATACAAACGGAAAGAAATTATATACAATGTTCATCCGGGATATGTTCAGATTGCAGAGGTTACTGAACTCTATAGGATCGAACCGTGGACTGCAATTTGCCTCCAAATTCTGGAAGTATGTATGCGAACCATTGGGAAGAGATAGCAGGTTGTCCATGGCATTCCATCCACAAACCGATGGCCAAACAGAGGGAATCAACATAATCATAGAGTGATATCTCAGAGCATTTGTCAATTACCCACAGAAGAACTTGGTACAATGGCTTTCAATAGCTGAATTTGCATCAAACAACTACTTTTCAAAATCAACAAACTGATCACCATTTTTTGGCAATTACAGCTCTAACTGCAGAATGACCTTTGGTCAACATCCAATACCCAACAATGAAGACATTTGAGAGGTCAAGGAAGTACAGATAGCAAACAAGATGAAGGAAGTAATCAATCAAATGAAAGCCAAAATGACGACAGCACAGGCAATCCAAGTGGAATAAGTGGACATTTATTTATTTATTTATTTATTTATTCATCATACAGCATGCAGCCCGTAGGCTATGGCCGGTGAGGTACAAACAAATAACCAAGATCAAGAACAACAAATGAAACCGAACAGAGGAAAAACAAAAAACCCCTGGCTAGGTAGCACCGCTCCACAGTCCCCTATCACCCCTGCTCTAGTTACAAAGAAATTTCAAATAAATCATAGCGGTTTGTAACACGCTTCATACAATAATAAAATATCTGTCAGTCTCATTCGGCTTGGTCCTGCATATCATGCAGGTTCTCCCCCTGGAGTTCACCCTCCTCCTCCCTTCCCTGTTCAAATTTCATCCTCCCCTCAACTCTCGGCTTCTCCTTCCTTTTCATCATCGTCTTCCCCATCATCCCCTCCACTCTCACTCTGATGTTCCTCCACCCTGTCGTTGACAGTTCCCTGTCCTGCAATTCGGATGTTACCCTGTCCAAGGTGTTCATCATCACGGAATTGGCCCAGGTACCATCTTCGAGTAGCTATATGAGTGTTGTGCAGAAAATGTTTCAAAGGTTGCATTGCTTTGTCGGTATAAAGCAGATGCTTCCAGATATATCGAGGGTGTACAACTCCAATCTCTTTCCGCATGGTTTGTGTTTCGCGTTGGTATAAAGGGCATCTTAGTACAAGATGTTCTGGTGACTGGGGACCTCCATTGCGACATGGGCAGTGAGGAGAGTCAACAGCATTGGTTGGTATTTTGTATAGGTAACTGCAGAAGTATCCATGTCCAGTTGGTAGTTGGGTGACAGTAGATGCAAACTGGCAGTTGCCACTTCTGAAAATATTGTCTGGTTTGGTACGGAATGTTCCAATATAGTTCATTCCTTTCGCGGGATGTCACATCCACCAATCCCCCCATTCCGGCATTTTTGCTGCTCGGGTTACCCTCTTGAGGTACGATAATGAGGTGTTATAGTAGGTAGATGGTTTTTCCACAGTGGACTTTTTTGCCAACTTATCGGCAAGTTTGTTTCCAGGTACATCAGTATGGCCAGGAACCCATTGTACTGTGATAGTAGTTTGAGTGCATGGAGGTTATTGGCGATGTTGGAGAGTGCCAGGGAAGTGGACTGTCCAGGGGTGGGTTTGAGAGTATTGAGACGTCGTATGGCAGCTTGATTGTCTGTGGAAATCCATACATGTCATTGGTGAGGTTATTACGTTGACAGATCTGAAAACATTTCGGTGCAGCTTTAAGAATACCAACTAATTCAGCATCATGAACTTCCTGTTGATGGCCCATTGGATAGGTTGCTTCAATGACATCTTCTCCTGTCATTTCAACTACTGTTCCTGCGCCAATGTTTTCGTTCAACATAGATCCATCTGAATAACAAACAATATTGTGGTCATCTTGTTTCAACATTGCATACTGGGCTTCATGGGCTTTGGCTGTCTCTTCCTTTGAATGACGATTAATTTGTGTTTTGACTCTACATTCAATCCATGGTGGACAGGCTGTGGTTGAATAGGTTTCAATCTCCGAGCTGTTGGAAATCCATGGACTGAGGGTTGATAAGATTTGGATAAGACGTGTTTCAAATTTGCGGTTATTTTGTTGCATACTGTCCCATGAAATCCAGGGTCCGGTTGTGTTACTAGACTCTGGAGTTGCATGAACTGGAGGGAAAGTCAATGATCAACGTAGTCGGATTGGATGCATTTCGGGAAATGTAAGAATTCGAATGGCATATTTTCTTCGCATGTGATTAAGTCGAACAGCTACTGGTGGCAGGGCTGCTTCATTGTGTAGTGCTATTGTTGGGGTTGTGCGGAAGGCTCCAAGGATGCACTGAAGTGCCATATTTTGAACTGTTTCAAATGTCTGTTGATATGTTGCTTGGCCCATCAACCAGACTTCAGCTCTGAAGTCACAGACAGGTACAACACACGCATTGTATAGTTGGCAGACTGCACTGGGGGTTAGTCCTGATTCTGTATTGGCTAGTGATTTGAGGGCTCCAAGGGCTGTTTTGCCACTTGCCGCCTTCAGCATGACATGGTGTTTGAAGTTGATTTTTCTGTCAAACCAAATACCGATCCACCTTACCACATCTGGGCCAATGCCTTTTGTGCCGGGGGAAATGTTAGTGCCATTGGGTGGGGTGATCTTTTCGTCATTGGAGGTATCACCGTTGCGTTTATTGTGGAAGTGCATCATTTCTGACATTGAGTCATCAAATCATACCACATTGTGTTCTGCCCAGTTGAAAGCTGTCCGTGCAGCCACCTCGAGGCATCTTGCATTATAGGCTTTTGATTTGCTTCGAACAACAATTGCAACATCATCAATGTAGCTTGGAGTCCAGGAGATGGGGTAATGGGTTGTGAGTTCGTAGAAGAGAGGACTGAGATAGAGGAGGAAGAGAATTGGGGATGCAGGCGATCCCTGAGGGATTCCTGTCCGGACTGGGCTGAGGTCTTCCTTTTGTCCATCAAATGCCAGTGCTGTTGTACGGTCGGATAAGAAGTGGTCGACCCATAATTGAATTGCGGTCGGGTAGCCCAGTTGTCGTAGAGTTTGGAGAAGACGTTCTTTGGATACATTGTCGAATGCGCCACTCACATCCATAATGAGGGCAGTGGTGATTTCCTTTGCATGTTTTCCTTGTTCAATTTCATGTGTAAGTGCCATTGCAGCATCTATAGCAGAGCGTTGTCTTCGTCCTCCTATTTAATCTTTGTGTAGCAGGTTGTATTTTTCAGCCATGTATGCAATTTGGTTTGCCATCAACTTTTCGAGGATCTTCCCAAGGCAATTGAGCAGGGCAACAGGTCGGTAGGCCTTAGGTATTGAATAATCAAGTTTTCCAGGTTTGGGTATAATCACAGTCGTTGCTTGTCGCCAACAGGTAGGGTGATATCCAGTGGTTCCAAGTATTGCAAAGAGACTGTTGAATTGTTCGGTGGCTGCTAGGTATGCTTGCCGGAGGCACTAAAAGGGAAGCCCATCGGGTCCCGGGGCTTTACGTGGTGCAGAGGTAAAAATTGCTTGTTTGATTTCAGTTGGGGTAAATGTAACCCATGGCAGGGTTGGTCGATTGGTGATATCAGTTGGGGAGGATGCTACTGGTGGGGGTGGGAACATGGTGGAACGGAATAATACTGCCTTTTCTTCAAATGTTATACCTGTTGTGTTGGAGAATGACAGGGGTGGTGTCCGTTGGGTTTTCCTGGGTTTGGTATAATGGAGGGTGGTAAATATCTCTGTGCCTTGTGCATTTGCTAGAAATTCAATCAACATTGTTGTCTTGGAGGTGCAGATATCCCGGAAATATTGGTTTCAAACAGCTTTGAATTTGATGTGATCACTTTCAAGGCGGGTTTTCTTCCACTACTTCTGGGCACGGTTCATCTGTGTTCGTGAGATTTTGTGTTGGGGTGTCCACCAGCATTTTGAATGTGTTGTAAGCTGGAGAACTGGGGTAGATCCCTTGACTGCATCAAGAATCATATCTCGGAGTAGTTCGGCTGATTTGTCAAGGTTTGATTCGGTTGGTTGTTCATGGAGGTATGGCCAGACCATTCGTGAGGCATGGGAGAGTGTATTGTGAGTTTTTGGGAATAAATCCCAATCTGTCTTATTTCAGTTGTATCTTATCGTGTTGGAGTCAGTGGTAACAAGTTCAGATTCTGCCAAGATATGAAAACTTATTGTTGCATGGTCTGTACCAGTTGATGCGTTGTCATCCACTGCCCAATTGGTAACCGAGTCATGGATGGCTTGTGAGGTAAAGGCTAAGTCGATAATAGAGGTTCCTTTGCCATTTCGGTAGTAGTATGTTGGGGTGTCTGGTTCATTGAGGAGGGAAAAGTTATTGGTTTCCATGATCTGAACAAGTTCGTTGGCGCATTTGGGTGTTTTGATTTGTGAATTCCACCATGTATGATGGGCATTCGTATCACCAGCAATAATGCATCGTGCGGACAATGGGATTTTGGTGAAGCTTCTTGAAATGGTGTAGAGATTAGATACACCATCATGTTCATTGTAAATATTGAAGACTGTGATTGGTGCAATTGAAGGGGTTGATATTTCAAGGACTTGAATATCAGGATCCTGGCTGATGTCGGTATGTGGGGAGCATTTGATATAAGGGTTGTTTTTGGCCACATAGGCAATCGTCCTATTGTGTTTTCTTAAGTTTTTAGGTGGTATCAGTAGCTCAAATCCAGGGTGTGTTGTAATGAATGTATTGTCTGGGTTGAATCGAGGTTCTTGGAGTAAAAGAAGGTCGGCCGTTCCAACTGCAAAGTCAAGAATGGTATTGATGATTAAGGAGGAAAGGTTGCAGTTGTGTTGTATAATTCGAATTTTGGTGGGTGAATAGGAAGGTTGTTTAGGCATGGGAGATGGTCGGATGGTCTTTCATGAACTTGGCTCGTACCTCAGCATGTATGGCAGTAATTGATGGGCATTTAGAATCGTTGGCCCGGTGATTACCCTTGCAGTTGATGCATTGGATAACATCATGGACACACTGTTTTCCTATGCTGGGACATGATCCGCATGAGTGGGAGGTGGTGGTGTGAGGTTCTGCACATATATTGCAGATAGCTGATTGTTTGCATTGTAGGTAGAAATGGCCATATTGTTGGCAGTTAGTAAATTGGTCGGGTGATCGGGATGCCACATATCAGTCGGCTTTGCAGGTCCTGCCATCTACTTGTACTCCATGGTCTTGAATAAGTTTTGCTTCATCTTCAGTACGGACTGCAATAACCATGGTGGTTGCCATTTTGTGTGGTCGTGTGTCTGGCTTCGTAAGAGATCGTGGTAGAGTGGTAAGCTTGATATGATTATTGTTCATCTCAATATCTTCTTTCAATAATTTCATTCCTGTTTCATATTCAGGAAACATTGTAATGTCAATGGAGTGAACCATCATTCGGATCCAAGTTTCTTGCTTTTTGAGATTTTGTGCGGTTGTGTTGACCAAACGAACTGTTTCTTCAACAGCAGCCTTGTGGGCCAGTACCAATTCCACAGGGCAGGCATCTGCTGTAAGGAGGACGAGATTGTGCTTATAGTTGGCAGAAACATGTCCAATATTGGCCAAAGGGTCTGCATGGCAGCGTCGGAGGGTGGCTTGATGGCGAGCTTCCGTTTCGTAAGATTGGCAGTATCAGGTTGATCACTGTGTCGGGCAATCACTAGTGTGCGTTGTTTTTCGGTGAGAGGACGGGAATTCAGAGTACGCCCATTCTTATCTTTTGGTGGCTCTTTCTTTGCGCATGCAGATGCAATTGCTGACCAGAGTGTGGGTTTGGGGGAAGTCCCTTCCGGGACGGCTGGAGTTAGTAGGTCTGGTGGTGCTGGTGGTGCATCTTTCTTTGAAGCTTGGATTTGTACAAGGTATTCAACTCGTTGTCCAAGGGTTGCAATGGTATTGAGGGTAATTTCGTGTTTGGTTTCCATTGGGGCTAAGCGGGTTGCCAGTTTTCGGTTTTGGGTGGTGAGGCGTTTGTTGATTTTCAGAATATCCTTGTGGAGTGGTTCAAGGATGGCTTTGAATACCTGATTAATCCTATCTTCATCATCGTCATTGAGATTCAGCAGGTTGGTGGATGGGTCCTGAAAGTCTTCATCTTCAGAATCGTCATCATCGTCAGAACATTTGTCATTGGCCTCGGTATCCTCTGGGGCATCTTCAAGTTCTAGATCTGCATCATCAGTGTTTCCGAGATGGCCTTGGTTGGTCGGTTGTTGAGGTGGGGAAGATGGTTGTAGTTGTTCAGAGGGTGTCCTGGGATGGACATTGCCAATGGCCATGCGGGTGCTTGAACGTGTACGAGGGACATTCAGTGGAGGGTATGGTGAGGTAGCCGGCAGTCGGCGAGCACTTCCTTGCTTGCCTTTCCTTCCTCGTTCGGATATGTGGCCCGTAAGGGTAGTATATGATACAGCTGCGGCATCAATTGCGGAAAGAGGGTCTGAACTGGGGTTTGGGTAAAGGTGCATTCCATAAGTACTGGAAGTGCCAGGTGGAGGAGGTGGTGGTGGTATAGGGGCAGACATTTAGGACTTGTAAGGGTTTGCTGGGTACTAAATATGTTAAAGATATAAAAATATTCTGAGTATTTGTGGATAGTAATAAATCCGACGTTTCAATGTTGATATAAGTGGCCTCGGAACCACCTATTCCCTGAGGGGGTTACAGCTTCCCCTCTTTTGTCATTGCAAGGTGTTGTAGCCTTGTACTAGAGCCATTCACCTCCTCACAGCAGATACAGAGACACCCGTAGCGACATGAAGACCTCTATGAGGCCTGCTATGTGATGGGGCTGTAAAACCACTGCAAGAAAGGAAGTGCAACTTAACTCTGGAGGATCCACCCAAAGACTCAGGGGGTCAATGGCGGCAAAGTAGCCAGACGTTGTCGCCTACACCCTGGTAGGTCTGCTGGGCCCCGGTGGCCAATATGTTTCAAAAGGGAGGGGTGGGAAAATGCGAAAATATGAAAATCAACCGTTGTGAGGTCAATTTTTGTCCGATCAAGATGTGCTTTCGGCAGGGTAGACCTGTATGTGTGTGCAAGCTGTGTTCTCAAGGGCGTTCAGAACGGATGCAAATTCGTGGAATAACGATGGAATTCGAAATTGTGTTTTTGACTTCGAGGATTTTTGGCCCAGGCAGTGTGGGGCTTGTAGGCAGGTGTAGGTGGTTTGTACTCAGGGCTTCTTGGGCCGCTGAATCGATTGCCGTTGTCCGTTTTTAATTTAGAGTTGATTCCACTGAGATAGAGGGGGGGTAGGAGCAAAAAAAAAGCGACTTTTCGAAGATTTTGTGTAACTAATGCAAATGTTAAGCTTTTGGTCTGAAATTGAAACCTGAGCCTCGTCTTTATGTGCTTTCAATGCTCTCAAAGTTTGGAGTCGATCGGATAAGAATTGGTTGTGTAGATGATCGGTCGGGGCCCTTTTGCAGGGGGCTGCAGGGGGGGGAAATGAGGGGTAAGAGGCCCAGTTTTCCACCCAGCAACAATAGAGGTCCTGGAAGAGAGATGCCCTATCGCAGGGGGGTAATTGGCGGTTAGGAATCGATTGCAAGTGTCCACTTGGCGATAGCTGTGCTGGTTGTTGACTTATTTCCGAAAAACCGTTTTGCTGGTATAGTTGTCGTTTTTTTTTTTTGAATAAGTGCACAAGTACTGCTGTGAAGGACAAGAATTGAAAGCAAAAGACTTTGTATTGATGTATGCCAGAAACATTACAACTCAGAGACCAAGCAAGAAGCTGGATTACACATATATAGGCTCCTACAAAATCCTTGAAGTTGTTAGTCCATGAACGTATTACTTGTGAGTGCCCAAGAATATTCATATCTGCCCACTTGAACTGATTTCCAGGCTATCGAAAGCAGCAAATGACCTATTTCTTAGGCCAACAATTGAACTACCAGCACTGCACATAGTCAATGGAGATGAGAAGTACAATGGTGAAACAGTTGACAATTCAAGGCTATTTGGACGACAACTCAAGTGCCTGGTGAAGTGAACAGACTGCAATGAATACACCTGAGAGACAACAGCCAATATGAATAGGCTTGAGGCTGTCAATATATTCTATGCAGAACAATCTGGCAAGCCAAAATCAACAAACTTGTAGGAACTCAAACCTGGAAGGGTGAGCTACGGTTGCAGTTAGTGTTTGCAAAGAACCAAATGTTATGGGAGTACCCCTGTGTGGGTGGAGGCAGACTTATATCGCTGTACTCGATTTTGATACAGTCTACCATTGATCACTAGGATGAAACTGAAGAAGTGTAACTCGATAGTGTGTCAAGGGTTCAAGGCTCGGAGTTCTAAGGGTTATAAAAACCAAACTAAGACAGAGGTATTGTGCGGTGGTGCAGTGATCGCGGGTACTGCGTAACAAGCAAGAGACTCGAAATCCGGAATCACAGAAGTGAACAAAGGTTGGTGCCGAAGCTATTGATTGTTTTGTAGACTAGAGAACGAGTGAAGAACAAACCTATCCTCCGCGAAACCAGCATCCTTATATACAGTTAACGCGACCGTCGTCACCTTTGCTCACTCGTTCCAAAATACATCCTATCTCCACCCAACTATGTACGCAACCCTCTCAACCCGCGACCTACGCCATAACCATCACGCCATATTTACAACGCAACCAGTAAAACCTGATTCCTTCCAACAAAACCTGATTCCAACCAACAAAACCTGATTCTTTCCAACGAAACCTGATTCCCTTCGTATTCCCTTTCTCCTTCATCGATCCTTATTCCTTCTTCGATCCTCACTCGACACAACCGTGACAGTAGCTCCCCCTCCCACATGCTAAGTTCCTACGAAGCTGTTGATCCGGGCCTGCCAGGTTGTTCCGCATGAAAAACATCAATTGCTTGAAGCCCATCCACGTTAACCGCCGGTTCCCAGCTTTGTTCATCATAGCCTTTCCACTTAACCAGGTACTGCAGTTGTCGTCGAAACACCCTCGAGTCGTCGATACGTTCCACTTCGTATTCTTCTTCTCCGTCCACGATAACTGCAGGTGGTGCCGATTCGATTTGCCCTGGCAAAGGGTCTTCCGATACTTTGGTCAAGCGGGAGATTGGTTGTACTGGATGAATGTGAAGGTCCTTGGGTAATTGTAACCGATAAGCCCACGGGCTAATAACCTCCGTAATATCGTATGGTCCCAGGCGTTTCCAGTCGAGCTTCTTGCTGGATCGTTGTGTTGTAATATTCCTGGCGTCCATCCAGACTCGATCCCCAACCTCCATCTGCACTCCCTCTCGTCGATGCTTATCTGCTTGTTCCGCTTGAATGTCTTGTGCTCGAGTCATTTCAGCCTTCATCTGTTGGAAGATATCGTTCATTTTCTGGGAGAGGGTATTTGCGTTTACTTCCCTGATATCGTTCCCATTCTGAATCGGATGTTGGCTAAAGGTCATTCTTGGATGAAACCCGTAATTACCAAAGAACGGTGAGCATCCTGTTGTTTCCGAGGCGTGATTGTTCGACGCGAATTCTGCCATTGGCAGCCACTGTGTCCAATCGTTCTGTTGATAATTGACGAAGGCCCTGAGGTACTGTTCCATAATGGCGTTCGTCCGTTCCGTTTGTCCATCTGTCTGTGGGTGAAACGTGGTTGACAGCCTTCGTTCAATTCCAAGTCTTTCACAAACGTGTCTCCAAATTCTGACGCGAATTGGGGTCCTCTGTCTGATACTATAGTATCCGGTAAGCCATGTAACTTGAACACCTCTCGTATAAACATCTTGCCCAGCTTCTTGCCGTCTGTATCGTCCCGACATGGCACTAAATGTTTCATTTTTGACAGCCTGTCAACCACTACCCATATGGCGTTGTACCCCTCGCTTTCCGGTAGTCCCACCACAAATCCATACTCAGATCCTTCCATGGTTGTTGCGGTATTTCCAGTGGTTTGAGCCATCCGTGGATCTTCTGGTGAGTTGCTTTGCTGCGTTGACATACGTGGCAGTTTCGTACGTACCTGTCCACGTCCTTCCTCATACCTGGCCATTGATTATTTCTTTTGAGGAGTTCGAAAGTTTTTGCTCGTCCTGGATGTCCTGCTGCCGGTACATCATGATGATCCTGTATCAGTTGCAGCTTGTCCGAATCTTTTTGACGTCTGTTGCGTTGAGACACAGTCCTTCGCTGCTATCGAATGGGCAGTCCTTGCATACGTTTTGAATCCAGTTCCACAACTCCTTTGGATCGGTTTCGTCCTGATTCACCACTTCTGCGAATGCTATTACCAGTCCTTGTTGTATTCGTTTGTCGAGATTCTCCGTTTTGAGCACGATTTGTTGGGTTTTTTCTGCCCCCCCCTTCGGAGGAATGTCTCCTGGCATTCTGGTGAGTGCATCGGGCTTTTGACCTTGCTTTCCTGGGCGGTATATAATCTTAAACTTGAATCTTGACAAAAATTCGGACCATCTAGTTTGTCTTCTATTAAGTAGCTTTGACGTCATGAAGTATTCGAGATTCTTGTGATCCGTCAGTATCTTAATAGGATGTACCGACCCTTCGCATTCTGGTCTCCATTGTTCCAGACTTTTAACTATGGCTCCCAGCTCTTGATCGTAAATCTCGTAATTCTCTTCTGCCGGTGTATGTTTCTTCGAAAAGAATGCTACCGGATGAAGGATTCCTTGATCGTCGTATTGGGATAGTACTCCTGCAGACACATAGCTCGAGGCATCGGTTTCCAAAACGATTTCTTTTTCGTAGTCGAAGTGTGCTAGAACTGGTGCTGTTGTAAATGCGTCTTTTAACTCCGCAAAGGCTCGTTTCTGATCGGGTCCCCAGTAAAATGGTACCAGCTTTTTCGTTAGCTTTGTCAATGGTTGGACCACCTTGCTATAGTTCCTGATAAATCTTCGATAGAAATTGGAATCCTAAAAACGCTTGAACTTCCTTGAGCTTGCCAGGTGCTCCCACTCCTTTACCGCTGTTACTTTTTCTGGATCCATTCTAATCCCGTTTACCCCAACTATCAATCCCAGGTACTTCACCTCCTGTTGATGAAACTCGCATTTTTCCGCTTTCAGATACAGACCGGCCTCCTTAAGCGTCGTCATTATTGCTCTGACGTGTTGCTTATGTTCCTTTAAATTGTCACTGTAAATGAGGATGTCGTCCAGGAATGCCGTACAAAAAATGTCTAGAAAGGGGCGAGAGTTCGTTGATAAATTCCTGAAAGCTGGCTGGTGCATTGGTGAGTCTGAAGGGCATGACAAGGGATTCGAACAGGCCATAACGGGTCCTAAACGCCGTTTTCCATTCGTCTCCTTCTGCTATTCGAATCATATTGTAGGCATCTCGGACATCAATTTGGTGTACCACTTGGCTTTGACAATCTCAACAAGGTTTCCTGGATTAATGGTAATGGATATCGATTTTTTATGGTTCCTTCGTTGAGTCCTCGATAGTCCACGCATAGTCGTAAGCCTCCATTCGGTTTAGGTGCGAACAACACCGGTGCTCCGCATGGTGATGATGACGATCTGATGAATCCCTTTGACAAATTCTTTTCAATCCACTCTTTCAGAACCTGAAGTTCTTCTCTTGACAGGCTGTATATTGGTCCAAAGGGTGGTGTGAATCCGTCTTGGAGTGTAATCTTATGATCGTACGGTCTGTGTGGTGGTAGCCTTTCAGCGATTACTTTATCAAAGAGGGGGAGAAACTCATGATATTCCTTAGGAATTAACTGTTCTAGCAGTTTTTCTTGAAGGTCCTTGATTCTAGGGCCTTGTTGATTTCATATAAGGTTACCGCGTACACCTTGAGTTTCTCCTTTTTATTCCGTCTCATAAATGGGGCTGCTGCTATGGCGTATATGTCCAGTTTTGATCCCTCAGATTCCGTTGTTTCCATATGATTCCCCCATACCCATACACTCGAATGATGTTGACAGTGCTTCTGGCAGTAATCGCTTTCGAATCCTATTCTTTTCTTTTGAAACTTGACTGTAACATCGTGGAGTTGTAGCCATGGTAATCCAAGTACGATTGGATAGTGTCCAAGTTTCGTAACGAATGCTGGTAATTGCTCCTGATGTCCGCGTATACCTAAATTCAATTTTGCCTAGTGGTAATGGTTCCTGATTCGATGGGCCTTCCATCTATAACTTCTATTCTCTTGATTCCTTCAATTCTTGTTCCAATAACTGATGATGGCGGACGAAATCTTTGTCAATAAATGCTATTCCGGTAGCTCCGCAGTCTATCAAACGTGGGTATCAATGATCTTATCTTCTATTTTCAGCGAGCATTTCACAACGAGGTGTTTGCTTTCCGTAGAAGATTCTTTTATTTCTGCGCTTGATATAGAAAACTGCGAAATACCAAAACTAGCATTGACTGACAAAGGAGATTCGTTTCCAGCGCAATTGCCATCCTTATTGCACTGGACTAAACTTTTCCCGATTCCACTTCCTTTCCTTTTCCTGTTGTCGAATCTGCATCTCCTTCATTCACTGCCTTCTTAAATGGTGACACTTCTGTTTGTCCTGATGCTGCCTTCAACTTCCTTGGGCATGATGCCGCGAAATGTCTGCTATCCCCACAGTACATACATAGTCCCCCTTCCCTTCGTCTCTTCCTTTCTTCAGGTGTAATCATCTTCCATTTTACTGCCGAGAGGTCCATTGGAGCGGGGCCGTGATAACCTGCGACTGATCCTGCAGGTGCTGCGTCTGGGGCGGATGTGGTGTTGGTCGTTGCATCGGACCTTTTATATCCTTCCCACTTTCCAGATTTCTTTTCCGTGGCTCTTCTCCTCAGCTGTGAATCTCTTTTCGACACCATTTTAACGAATTCGATCATGCTTTCTGGTTCCTCGATGTGCTGTATGGAGTCCTTGAGTTCATTGGACAGCCCTTTCCGTAGTGCGTCCAAATGTGCATCTTCGTTCCATTTGGTGTCTACTATGTATCTTTGAAATTCCGCGTAGTACTGGGAGAATTCGCGGTCTCGTTGCCTGAGTTTCTCGAGTTCTCTCTTCGCTGTTGCTGCTCTGTCTTGATCTCCGAGTGCTACATCCAGCAGGTCAACTAGGTCTTTCAGGGTATTGAGTTTGACTTCCCCTGAGATTTCGTCGCAGTGTGGCATTAACTGTGCCAGAGCCACTCCTTTCAGACATCCAACTGCATACCTCAGCTTCTTCTGTTCGTTGTTGAATGCCTTCGGTTTTCCGGCTATCTTTAATGCCAGCTGCACCTTCCACCCTCGAAGTTCCTTCCTATCTTCTCCTGAGAAGCTGATGATATCGTTCACTTTTTCCTCTCGCTCTTCCCTGTCCGTCCTTTCTCCTGTTTCTCCCCTTCTTCCTTCCGTTAACTTCAGGATCCTGGTTACCTGTTGTCGATTTTCCTCCGCCAGATCCCTAAACTTTTCCATTTGAGCTTGAGCATCTTCCAGATCTTGTTTCAACTCCGCCAGGTTTGGATTTGCTTCCTCCAATGCTTGTTTTAGGATCCGGATTTCTTCAACCAGGTCCCCATGACTGCATGTTTGCGGTGTTTCTGTTGTTGCTGCTGCTTGTTGAGTAAGCAGTAATTCCTGCTTCAGATTGTCCCTTTCCTGCACGACTTTTTCTCCTTCTGCCAACAATTCCGATATTCGTACTTCCGCATTCTTTACAGATTGCTATTCCTTGAGCAATTCGTTCAATCTGCTGGTTGTTGGTAGTTGGCTTATTGCTTTCAGCCCTTTGTTGATGTCCCCGATGTGCTCCCTGAGCTGTGCTTCACTCATGGTTTCTATATCTTTTGTTGCCACGATTTCCAGCTCCATCTGTAAGGCTCCGGTCAATGTGACATCGCGAGTCGATCGTGAAGATTCTCCGGACATCTTTCTGATGATGTAGCGAGGCGGCCGTGAGGAGGCGAGGTTCTGACAAACAGTCTCTGACTTTGTCTATGTTGCCTTGGATTTGTTGAACTGCCGCTTCGATTTCTGCTTCTAGAAACGGGTTGACCATCTACCAGAAGAACACCTCGTGTTTGCTGGATGTTGTTACGATGATTAGCGGGGTTGGTAAAGGAGCCGGATGCAACTCGCGGTCAACTCCCTTTCCCTTGTTCGCCTTTCGTTCGTTGTAATCTGCCCACGAGATTTGGCTTTCAATGTCCTTCTGTGTTGCCTTGATCGTAGATTCTGATATCGTTGATTGAGCTTCTGCTGCTCTACCGATTGTTGTATGTGTTGCTCCGCAGTTGTGTTCGCAGAAGCACGGTTCTTCATTTTGGCAATCGACGTGAAGACCGTAGTACTTGGTCCAGAAGTTTTTGAATACTGCGTCGTCGATTTGGAGACCTCCTCCGTTGCTTGCTGCTTCTGTCCAGTAGCTGTTCCAAGGGGATACCGCTTGTGGTTCGTCCCAGAAGTACGCTTCCAGAGGTTCCTCGGGTTCATTGAGGATAGCGTCGATGCTATGGAAGGCGTTCAGGGGTGCTTGTTCGAAGAGGTTGAGGGTTCGACCAGCTAGGTCGAAGAAATTGATTTGGGATTGTTGTGGTTTGTTGTGGTCGTATGCTGGCATTTAAAACAGCGCGGATCCTTCTCGTCAATGTTTCCACAGGCACACAATGCAGGAGTGTCTCCAAAAGCTGTGTACTGTGAGCTTGTTTTCGAAGTTTCCAACTGATTTAAACACGGAACAGAGGGAATTGCAAGGTCTATGGCAAAAGTAGCAGCCGCTTCGATGAAAATAGCGGCACATATACTGAAATATAACCGGTAGAATCGATTGTAGATTCGTTCTTCTGTCAAGGGTTCAAGGCTCGGAGTTCTAGGGGTTATAAAAACCAAACTAAGACAGAGGTATTGTGCAGTGGTGCAGTGATCGCGGGTACGGCGTAACAAGCAAGAGACTCGAAATCCGGAATCACAGAAGTGAACAAAGGTTGGTGCCGAAGCTATTGATTGTTTTGTACACTAGAGAACGAGTGAAGAACAAACCTATCCTCCGCGAATCCAGCATCCTGATATACAGTTAACGCGACCGTTGTCACCTTTGCTCACTCATTCCAAAATACATCCTAACTCCACCCAACTATGTACACAACCCTCTCAACCCGCGACCTACGCCATAACCATCACGCCATATTTACAACGTAACCAGTAAAACCTGATTCCTTCCAACGAAACCTGATTCCAACCAACGAAACCTGATTCTTTCCAATGAAACCTGATTCCCTTCGTATTCCCTTTCTCCTTTATCGATTCTTATTCCTTCTTCGATCCTCACTCGACACAACCGTGACATAGTGACTCGTCGAAGTCTTTGTGGTGTACCAATGTATACTGCCATTTGCAAGGTAGAGCCACTACCCAAAAAATCGTAGGAGTCTTGTAGATAGTCCTGTGAAGACTCATCGAAAGGTATTTGGGAGGGATACTCGCTGCATTCACAGAAATAAAAATATTCATCCACGAGGTTGTTGTATTGCAAGAATTCAAACAAAAAGTCGAGGTGGGCTTCATTTTGGCAATACTGGGGTAAATAGGCAGCATTGTAGATGATGATGTTTTCATGTGCGTATTGGGACTGGATAATAGATATTCTTTAGGTGAAAACTTAATAATATTTCACGTGGTTTTCCGCTGTTGTATTCTGACTGTGGATTGCTGCTTGAGCTTGATCGTTTCTTAACCAGTAGGTTTGTGTGGTTTTTCATAGGTGAGTATTTCCGTGTCAGAGGTATATCAGTGAGGCATGATGGTACTTTTCTATAACTATGATGTGTGTGGATAATACTATCTCAATAACACTTAATTCACCGAGGTGGGTGTTTGCACAATAACTGATTGATGCAACAGAGCCGATCTTGATAGTTGGTTGCAGAGCGTTCGAATCGACAATGTGTGGTTGCGTAAGCTCCCACCAGGCATTCCAAAAGTTATTCTGCATTCATGGTGATGTTGCTGACACGCATATCGGACTATTACTTCGTAATAGTTATCTTTCTTCTGCATGAGTGGAATAGTGATCAAAGATTTAATGAGCTGCCAACCCATACTTTGCCACATACCTAGTGTCATCATGTCTTATCCATGTTCCCCAAAGGGGGTGCGCTCTCTCAGTTATTGTGCAGCAAACACAACAGAGCTGGGGTTTGACAGTCTAGATCCAAACACATATCTTTTTAGATACATTCAACTTCCAGGGCACTGTGAGCTTATCTCCTTTGACTATGTCACTCAAGAGATAGCAAAGTTCCGCATACTGTGATGATATCATTCTTCCAACTATCTTGGGGAGCTGCGTGCAGATCCAAGTGTAGTTTTTACCACAGTATAAGTTTGATACAAAGTAACACTGGTCTGATTCGTAATGCACAGCTGACCCAAAAGTCCCTGCGAGGCAATTATGTTGCTTCGGCAGTATGGTCTGGTATGTCCCATGCCTTGGGCAGCACCGAGAGGTTTACCCCTCAGTTACTGTCAGATCGAATGTACGTATTGTCTCCATCTGATTGAGCCAGTCCGGTTTGCCATGACACAATGTTGAAGCTTTGAATATTATGGGAATTTCACCTGGCTATGTTGAGCCTTTCGCTTCCTCATCAGTAGACAGCCTCAGGGGTGTATCTTCGACCATTGACACAAGGTGTCGTGGGTGAACCTGGGAGACTACGTCTAATGCACCTCATACGCATGATGAGGGAAAACCCCTAACATTACCCCCCTCCGAAGCTCTGGTGACTACAACAGAGTAATTCAACGTAAGAAGTGATCTTTGCAATAGATACCACTCTGACAGCGTATACTATAGGTATAACTTTCTTTTTTTCAAAAATAAAATTAAAATTCAAATGAAAATTAAAATGACCTCCACTAAAATCAGTGCGGTTTGAGTTTAATATAGAAAAAACAATCTTTTCTATCTCTTTCTTTTCCGTACTTTGTTCTCTGATTTTTTCCATCCATTGTCTTTCTCCATCTTAGGATGTTTCTCATAGTAGTCGTTTATCAGTTCGGGCGCTACCTCTTGAAGATGTTGGTAGAACTGCCGGATATTTTCGTCATGGGTATAGTTTTCCCATTTGGTTAGAAAAACGTTCTTTTTGGGATCATTGTCTGTGGGTCCACTTGCGATTATAGCTTCTCGTATCTATTCTTCATGGTCTGCCTTAACCGGGTTTATAACTCTTTCTGTGACGTTTCCTCTGTATGGTTCCAGTAGAGATACGTGAAATGCGGGATGTATCATCCAAGTTTCTGGTAGCTTCAGTCGATAAAATCATTTATCACTTCCTGCTTTGGTGATTTGGAAGGGTCCGTAAAGTTTGTCTTCAAGTTTTTGACACTGTCTTTTTGTGCGAATGTTTCTTTCATCTAGCATTACCCAGTCATCGACTTTGTATTGTGGAACCAGTTTTCTTATTCTGTCGTAGTATTCTCCCATTTTCTTTCCTGATTTTTCTAGTTGACTTTCCAAACTTCGATACAGGTCTACCATATAATGAGCGTATAGTTCCTAGGCAGGGTAATTCAATTGAACTTCTGTAGGCCAGTTGGTTTGTGATTCGTAACCATAGTTGGCATAGAATGGTGTTATTTTAGTGGTCGCATGTCTTGAATTATTGTATGCGTATTCTGCCATTGCTAGTATTTCAGACCAATTATCTTGCTCGTAGTTTCAATAAGTGTGTAGGAAGTGTTCGATGGTTTGGTTTAGTAGTTCTGTTTGTCCGTCTGTTCGCGGGTGAAAGGCCGTTGATAAGGATTGCTTGATTTCTAAGAACAGATATAAGTCTGCGATGAAATGTCCAGTGAATACTCCGTCTCTGTCGGATACCACATCCAATGGTAGACCATTGTGTTTCCAAACATTCTCCAGGAATGATCTAGCCACTGTTGCTGATTCTCTTTTTGCCGTTGGTATGAAATGAGCCATTTTGGTAAACTTGTCGACTACTACCATTAGATTTTTGTTTCCGTTGGACTCTGGTAAGACGGTAATGATGTCTACCGATATGTATGTCCATGTTGTTGATGGTAGTTCGAGTGGGTGTAATAAACCATGTTTGGCATTTCGTGGACTGTTTGTTCTTTGACATAAGACACAGTTGTTGCAGTCAGCCCTAATGTCGTCTTCCAGCTTACGCCAGTAGATGATCCTGGTAATAAGTTCCATTGTCCTTTCTCTTCAAAAATGTTCTGCTATCCTTGAGCCGTGTTCCCGTTTTAATACTTCTTTCCTAAAACCTTCTGGCACATTAAGCCTTTCATTCCATACTCACATTCCGTCTGCATCTAATTCTAACTTTTCGTCTGTATTTTCTTTATTTTCTACCATTTGTTGAATTTTTTGATATTCGTTGTCTTTCCTGATTTCTTCCTTCCATTACTTTTGTATCGTATTTGTTAATTTCATTATTGGGAAACCTGCTAATACAACTTCTTCTTTATCTGCTTCAAAACTTAATGTCCCTACATTTGTCCAATATTTGGGTCCTAGTAGAGGTGTGTTATTTGCTGAAACTGTACCCCCCTCTGTAGAGATGAACTCCAGACATCGTGATGAGGCATCAGCTTTTCCGTTTTGTGAACCTTTTCGATAGACTATCTTGAAGTTGTATTTCTGTAGTGTCTTGGCCCATCTGGCTTGTCGTCTGTTTAATTGGTTGGTTTCTTTAAAATATTGTAGATTCATATGGTTGGAGTATATGATTGTTGTATGAGTTGCTCCTTGAAAATAGCATCGCCATTGTTTTATTGGGTAGAAAATGGCTAATATTTCTTTGTCATATATTTGATAGTTGATTTTCGCTTGTGAAAACTTTTTGGATATGAAGGCTACTGGGTGTAGGTTGCCATCTTTGAATGCCTGGGATGGAACTGTGCCCATTGCATATTCCGATGCATTGGTTTCTGTTATGGCCGGTCCATCTTCTTCTTAATTTCTGAGGATAGGGGTGTTTTCCTGAGATAACAGTATACATATCATGTAATATGCCACTTTCTGAGCTTCTCCAAAAACGAAGTTTTTTACATCTCCCTTTAACGTATCCATGATAGAGGCAACCATTCCGGCATATCCTTTGATGAATCTTTGGTAAAAGTTCCAGAGTTCTAATAGAATTTGAACTTCTTTGTGTGATTTCGGCATCAGCCAACTGGTTACTGCTGTGCTCCTACTTGGTGCCATTTTTAATCCTGTTCTGCTGACAAGGAAACCTAGAAACTCGACTTCTTGTTGATCGAATTGGGATTTGTCGATTTCAACTTCCAATGTGTCGTCTTGCAGGACTTGCAGTATTTTTCTGACATACTCATGATGTTTCTCCTTGGTTTCTTTGGTAGCTATCATGACATCATCGATAGAACAGACTGTAACATTGTCATCTTTTCCTAGGAATGGTTGTAGAATTCTGTTCATCCATCTCTGAAAAGTCACAGTTGCATTTGTTAATCCAAATGGCATTACCGTATATTCGTAAGAACCGAACTTTGTTCTAAAGGCTATTTTCCATTTGTGTCCTTTTGCCATTCAAATTAATGATATCTTGACTTCATATCAAGCTTGGTTATGTATAGAGCACCTTTCATTCAATTTTGTAATTCATTCATAAATGGTAGAGCTGTATTGTCTTTGATTGTTTAATTGTTGAGACGTCGATTGTCTACACAAAGATATAGACTACGGCCATTGGATTCTGGTACGAACAAAATAGAGCTGCCTACTTGTCCTTGAGATGGTTGCATTTTTGCTTCTTTTATCATTCTGAGAATGTATTCTCGCAGTAGCCTTTCTTCTTCTCTTGACAGTTGATAAATAGGTCCTACTTTTACATGATCATCTGTTGTTTTGTGGTGTATTTTGTGATCGTGGGGTCGATGCTTTGGTAGTTTCCCGGATTCGTGTGGATCGAGCAAGAGTATCCATTTGTGAAACTGCAGTGGAAGTTTTTTGGCTAGTTATTCTGTTGCACGAACTATTATCGATCCAATAATCATTGCGTCGTTTGGAAACACCACTGCTACTGCATTCTGTAAAATCAAGGTGGCCATAGGTTGTTCCTTGTGCTTAATGTTTTTCCAGATACCATACTGGTATTAAAACGTTGTAGCTTGCTTGCATTTCGACAACTTCGAAAGGTTTGAGTGATCGATGATTTCCCAATGCTAATCCTAGTAGGATAGTATATAAACCTAGATGACTTTCCTTATTTCCCCCAAAATCATTTGCTCCAATTGCAAATTTGCCTTCTTACCACAGGTATCTTGGATGCGGTCGCAGTTTCTGGTGAAATCGTAAAGGATATAGATCCTAAATCCAATATTGTGCTAACGGGGAATTGCTTACTTGTTCCTGTGCCATCATCATAGTCTATAGAAAACATATAGATTGGTCTTTTACCGATCCTTGTTTGTGGTATTCTGTGTAACTTTTTAACTTTGTAAAAAACATAGTCATCGCTTGTGTTTTGTCGCTTGCTTACGGTGCTTCCCTCCACAGAGTGTTGATTGTATTTTGTAGCCATTCCTTCATCAATGGCTGGGCTGTAATAGGTCCTTGTTAGTACATACGGGGTTTTGTATCTGAATAATATTCAAATTGTGCAACTACCGTCCAGCAGTTGCATCCCATCCTGAATCCTCGTGGTTGCGACCGGTAACACTATAAAGGCTTTCTTCCACCTAATCACCAAAATCCTTCGGGTGTTGTTCAGCATTCCTTGTTTCCTAACTATTCGTCCAAAGAATTCTCCTGTTGATTCCACCAATCTTCTACTACGTCTTCACTGTGGTCATCAGTTGGTAACTCTCCTTCCGAAAATTGTACTGGTGTCTCTTTTCCTTCATCACTGTCAATTTCATAATCATCGATCTGGTCGTCCTCCAACTGATCGAATCCTCCTACTTTCCACTTTTGGTAGGTCTTAGGTTTTCCAAAATCCGCCGTTCCACTTGTGACCTTGACACTTTGAAAACATTTCATTGTTCCATGGGCTTCTTTCAGATCCGAAGGCCATGCACATCTCAAACATTCTTTTGCTTCCCTTCTTCTCTGTATTTCTTCCTTGGGAACTTCTTCCATCATTTGTACATAGGTTTTTGCTTCTGGGTTCTTGAAAACTCACGGTGTTTCTCTTTGTCCATTCTGAGTCCTATTCGTTCTTCCTTCCTCTCCGCTATTCTCAAATCTAGGCGGTCGTTTAAACATTTGTTTTTTCTGAATAGAATCTGACTCGGAAACTAATCCTGTTGTCTTTGAGGGTCTATTCATAATTCCGAAATTCTTTTCTGTAGCCTGCCATACTTCTACATTCTTTCCAGGCTTTATGATGAGGTCCCTGAGTTCTTCGTCTGTCATGTCTGCAGGGTTGACTGTTGCCAACAGTTTGAAAATTGGTGGTGGTAGTTCTTTCATCAATATTGTTCCGTAGGCTACTCCTGTAATTCCTACTTTTACATTCGGGGTGTTGTATTCCATCATCATATCCTGAATGTTCCTGGCATATCATACTTCCATGATGGCCTTGTACGCTATTTCCTGTTGGAACCGATTATGGAATCTGGTGAATATTGCCGCCTGATATTCTGACCAGCTCTGCTCACATTTTCCAGCACTGGCCTCTGTTTCCCACCGCATGTGCCATGACAATGCATGCTTCTCTAGTCGGCCTCTGCAATATTGCAGTTTATTTCCTGGTCGAGTAAATATGTGCGGTTGGTCTGCAATGTATGTTTCCATCCACTTCCACCAGCCATCGAAATTATCTGTACTCAACCCCAAAAACTTAGCAGGGTCTGGTGACCTGATTCTGGAGTCCTTTATTCTGCTTGACGCCAGTGCTTGGGTTCTCAACCTTGATCTTTGTCTACTAGAACCTGAATGACTGGGTGGTTCCGATGGTGGTGGGTCTCCTCAAGTACCCCTTGGTGGTGGTGGATCTCCCCTATTGCTTCTTGGTATTAACGTACCCCTATTCCCACTTGGTTCTGGCTCTGGGTCTGGTGGGCCTACATCCAGTTCTAATCCTCCCCCAAGGCCTGTTCTAGGAGCGACATCTGAGTCCGTTATCGGGGAATCACTTTTGTTTCTTTCTTCCATTCTCAGCTCCCATTGTTGCACTCTTTAAATTCTGCCTCTCCTTTCTGGTGTTGTAGCTGAGAACTTAGCTCCTGCTACAGCATGCGTCAGGCCAGTGGTTTGGTCCGCAATCTCATTGACTCTTTCCATTATAACTCGCAGGTTCTCCTGATTGGGTGTGTAATTTTTACAAAATTTTCCAAATCTGTCATTTGCTTATGTATTGCTTTGTATGTGACTGAGAACGCTGCTTGTGTAACATTTATCTCGACTTGTCCTTTTTCGCAATTTTCAACTCTTTCTTTGAGTTTTTTGAATTCTTCCATTGCTCCTGCAATGATTTGTTGGGACTGCTCCTGGATCATATCGATACCTGTCCTGGCTTCCTTGAGCACGAAATCAAGTACTCGTATCTGATGGTCATGTCCCTCCAAGATTTGAACTCCAAATATCCTGTTGGTTTCAACCTACTGGGCGAATATCTTGCAGTCTCATCGCACATCGTCAAACTCAATTTCCATCACATCTGTCTTGTTGCTGCAGCAGTCGATTGGGTTCTGCACTTCTTGATCCAACTGCGACACTCGTGCTTGCACGCTGTCGATCATCTTAGTGTCCTGTTGGTTGGTTCTTTTTTGGTACTGCTGCTGAGTTTGTTCATAATGGTCCTGTATCCTCTGGACCCATTCTGGTAAAGGCTTCGATGCTGATGCAGTTGATTTGATGATTGCAGTAGACACAGGTGCCAATCATCCCACTCTGAAGGTTAGCCGGCGCCTGGGAGTCGCCATTGTGGAATTGTTGAGATGGAAACATGTATGGTCCCGCAAGTTTTGCTTTGTTTCATGCTGCAATTGCTGATTGGTGCATGTGATGGCAACTCTTATACTTGTTGTTGCAATATTTTGGACAGTGTTCTGGGCAACACTTTAAGATGTAACTTTTGTCACCATTATTGATTTTAGCAGCCCAGCAGGCTCTGATTTCGCACAGTGCACAGCTCATGAAATTGTTTCGGATAACGTCAGAGACATTATACTGTTCAGGGGGTACTTCTGCGTTGGTGGAGGCAGACCTATATTGCTGTACTCAGTTTCAATATAGTCTGACTTTGATAACTAAGACGAAACTGAAGAAGTATAACTCAATGGTGACTTGTCGAAGTTCTTCTGGGGTATGAACGTATACTGGCATTTGCAAGGTACAGCCACTACCCTAAAAATCATAGGAGTCTTGTAGGTAGTCCTCTGAAGACTCATCGAAAGGTATTTGCAAGGGATACATGCCGGGTTCACAGAAATGGAAATATTCGTCTACGAGGTTGGTGTATTGCAAGAATTCAAAGAAGAAGTCGAGGTGGGCTTGGTTTTGGGAATACTGGTGTGAATGGGTAGCATTGTAGATGATGATATCTTCACGTGTGTATTGGGACATAGATAATACATATTCTTAAGGTAAAAACATAACACTATTTCAGGTAGTTTTCTGCTGTTGTGTTCTGACAGTGCATCGCTGCTAGAGCTTGATCATTGCTTAACCAGTAGGTCTGTGTGGTCTTTTACAGGTGAGTATTTCCGCATCAGAGGTATATCAGTGAGGCATGACTGTACTTCTCTATAACTATGATGTGTGTATATAGTACTATCTCAATGACACTTGATCCACCGAGGTGGGTGTTTGTACAGTAACCGATCGTTGCAACAGCGCTGATATCGGTAGTTGGTTGCAGAGAGTTCCGTTTCACAACGTGTGGTTGGGTAAGCTCCCACCAGGCATCCCAAAGGTTATCTTGAATTCATGGTGATGTTGCTGACACACATATCAGACCATCACTTGGTATTAGTTATCTTTCTTCTGCATGAGTGGAATAGTGATCAAAGATTTAATGAGCTGCCAACCCATACTTTGCCACATACCTTGTGTCATCACGTCTAATCAATGTTCCCCGAAGGGGGTGCGCTGTCTCAGTTATTGCGCAGCAAACGCATCAGAGCTGGGGTTTGATATTCTGCATCCGAACACTTATCTTTTTAGATATATTCAACTACCAGGGTGTCGTTAGCTTATCTCCATTGACTATTCCACTCAAGAGATAGCAAAGTCATGCATACTGTGATAATATCATTCGTCCAACTATCTCAGGGAGCTTCGTGCAGATCCAAGTGTAGTTTTTATCACAGTATTAGTTTGATACAAAGTAACACTGGTCTGATTCGTAATGCACAGCTGACCCGAAAGTCCCTGCAAAGCAATTATGTTGCTTTGGCAGTATGGTTTGGTATATCCCATGCCTTGGCCAGCACCAAGAGGTTTACCACTCAGTTACTTTCAGATCGAATGTGCATAGTGTCTCCGCCTGGTTTAGCCAGTCCGCTTTGCTAACACACAATATTGAATCTTGGAATATTATGGGAATTTCACCTGCCTATGTTGAGCCTTCCGGTTACTCATTAGTAGACATTCTCAGGAATGTATCTTTGACCATTGACAATTGGCATCGTTGGTGAACCTGGGAGACTAAGTCTATTGTACCTCATACGCATAATGAAGGAAAACCCCTAACACCAAATCGATTCATAATAGATCGAACCAATCAGGGATTCTATTGGAGTTTGATCTGAAAATTGGGAATTTCTACCAGTTCATCACAAAGAAATTTGCAAACCAATTAAATTCAACTGAAAGGATATATGCAAGTTCTTGTTCGATTGCCTTGATTTATTTTTTATCTTGTAGCACATGCAGTTACCCACCAGATAAATAAAAAATCAAGCAGATCAGACAAAAACTAGCCTACTTATATTTGATAGAAATTGGGGCTTGAATTGGGTGAGATTTGAGTGAAAATATTCGCAAGGATTTGCTTCACACGAATCATACTGATTTGACAATTCACACAAATCTCTTTGTTTTGTTGGGAATAGTAGTCATAGTTGTGTAAGATGAGGAGCAATAATGGAATAAGAATTGATGATAAAAGATCGTATTCGTTTGGCAAGACAACTGGTTTGTCCATTGCAGGAATAACAAACAGATTTCCAAGTAAAGAAACTGGTTTGAAGGTGAGGAAATCAGGTTATATGTAATCACCAACTATGATATAGAGATGCCAATAGTACAACAAGTGGTGTGAGCGCAGCTAGTATAAAGATGGTATACAAAGTTGAATGATATTTTGATGTATACTGAACCTGTGAGTCAAGGTTACGACAGTCGTGTTTATGATATATAAGGAGGAGAATTGAGTGGAGAATTGGTTTGTTCTTCAATTGATCACTAGTATACAAAACAATTAATAGCTTCGTCAACAACTACTATTTATTTTTGTGATTCCTGAATGCAAGTATTTCATCTTTATTGCAGTACCAGCAATTTGGAAATCTTAGATTGGTTTTTATAACCCCCAGAACTCCAAGCCTCAAAACCTTGACAATTATATTCAAACTACAGATATCCTTTTATAATATCAATCCAGTGGTTTTCTACCTATGGACCAGTGGTATCCAATCAATCATATTACCTTCAAATGAAAATCTTTCTTTGATAGATGGTAGCTTTACTATTCAGGTTTGGCACTTATTTCCAGGCCTCCAATAGTTGTCAGCTTCTTGGCTGGTACCACTCAGCTGCCATAGTTGCTTATCAATACTTTGGGTAGTTATTTGTAATTTGAAGTAGAATTGATCAATGTCAATAACTAGCACTTGCTGTATATTACAGGTATGGCAACTCTATACAGTGGTAAATGGAAATGATTGGTTTGGACATCCGAAATAAATGATTGTCAATGTCATTCCAATCAGGAGAATTACATATCATTGTACTTGACCCCACCACAAACTCACTGGGTATAATAGTATACTATGTTACAGATTTGGATAAAAGCTTTAGAATTATTCAAAACTATATATGTTCCTCTGGGTTGAATTCAAAGTTTCTTTCAATATTTAGATACTCCCTATAAGGATTGCTACAAGCTTCAAGAATATTTAAAACTTTAACAATTTCTTCAAGATAATTACAAAGTATCTTTCCATATTTTGACAATTTTCCAACAGTTTAGTGAGTAGTTCAGGTTAATTCAAAACCATACAATTATTTTCAAATGCTCTGAAAGTTTTTTTCCATACTTTTGTATATAACCAATAGCTTCTGAAAGATTATATAAATATTATAAAAGTATTTTATATTGCACTTCGATGTTTTCAGTAATACAACCATTATCCAAGATTATAATAAGTTTCAAAAAATAAATTACCAATTTCCAAATATAATTTATATATAGTGAAATAATAAAAACCACAACTTTTCATTGCATAGTACTAACAGTAAACGCAAATCTCAATTACAGTAGTATAGATACTTTTCCTTATATTGTATTGCTATATTATAATCCAAATCAAAACCTCAATTTCTGTTCCCCAATTTTATTCAAATTGAGTCCAAAATAGTGTTCCAAGATTGGAAATTTCAATATTGCTGGCTATATCAGCAAAGCATATTAATTTGACACTTCTATACGTTCTACAGTTGTATGTTTCTCTCAAGTTATAAAGATTTGATGGTACTGTACAAAATATTGGCTCTGGCAGTTTTTTTCATTGTAAGTTTCTTTGTTTGTTAACAGCTGATAGGAGATTGAAAGTATGGTTTTAAGCAAGTTGGCCAACAAGTATATTTATTTGAAAGCTACTCTCAAATCATCTCTAGCCGATTCCCATGTGACTGGACTTAAACCGAGCCGTTGTGAATACTAGTACCGCCACTGCCACTGCCACTGCCAAAGGGCGAAGGCAGGGTGGGTGCACCAGTGTCCAATCTGCCCGCAGCCCCAAGCCATTCTGCTACACTTTGCGACTGTGTAGTCTGTTTCACTTGTAAAAAGCCGCAGCTTAAGACAATTGTCTTCACGTAGCGGGGCGAGGCAGCCAGTAATTGAACTCCAAATCTTATCGAATAGATGTCACCACCAAAGCCTGAAGCCAGTCCAAGGCAGACATGTTAACGGAAAGAATCACCTTGAAAAACGTATTTCTTCTTTCCCATCCATAGAGATAGTATCGTTGAAATATCCAAGGTACGTACACATGCTTGGGTGACACAAGTGACCGAGTGGTCAGCAATGTGACTCGCGCATAAACATATATGAAATAAACTACTATGTACTAGATGATCCTGCAGAAATTAAATACCGGAGCACAGTATATGTTGGTCGTCCCCTAATCTTCCTGTGCCGAAGCAGCCTTGTACAGAATCGTTGTGACATACTGCCATAGTGTCAAACAACACTCTTTTTCGAATACAGCGAGATGTGAATGTTTACAAACCTTTTTCTTATATCTTGTGGTCGCTGACACTGCCAGTATGGAATTTTTGATTGAACTTGTAGCTAAATGATTGAGTACTGCATGATTTGGAATACTGAGAACACTTGCGTCATCCTTCATTTGGTTGCTGGTATTTAAAATTACTTTCTGAAGCATCATTGGTAAACTAGGAGGCGGTGGTGCACCGCCAGCGGAATGGCCAAGGCCCCTCATATCTTTATAATTCTCCGCGAAAACCTTTAAGTACGCTGGAATTTCTGTAGTATAATCGAGTTGGCTTTCTGCAGGTACAATCGGGGGGATTCGCTCAGACAAAGTCGAGTCCCTTGGGTTTCCAGATGAACTGTGGGTGGAAAATTGGCGGTTTAAAGGCGGCATTTCATCTACAGAGACCTCGAGATAATTCACGAGAATTCCCGTGTCATCAACAGCTGTTGGAAGATCCGGTGACGTTCGCATCTCACCGTCGACAAGAAATTTGACATGATGAGTCCCGGGAGGAAGATCGACAACCGCGGACATGATGCCGTCAGCTGGACTGTGCCGATAGTATCAGTATTTATTGTCAAATTAATGGGGTGTAGATACGTAGGGTGATACTGACTTTCGGGCCAATCTATATCTCTTCTCCCAGGCGCAGAATGTACCCGTAATGTACACCTTAGTCCCAGAGTGAGGCCACTGTATGATTGTAGGAATGGCACGAGCATCAGATTCGGGCGCCAAGTCCTCTTCCATTGACGCGGTGGTGGACTCCATACTCCCCCTCCACTGCCGCATGCCCTCACTGGGTGCGGCGGGATATCGGTTTGGACCTACCCGACCAAAAGGATTCACACCCGGCGCAAAAGGACTGGGTGGAACATTACTGCTGCTCATCGCCGTGGCCGTAGACAACGCCTTATCTTGACTAGTAGGCGGTGAAGGAAACAGCCTAAGCGTCGCCGCATCCTGAAGCAGCTCCTCTCTAGTACGCGCCAGAAATGCCTTGTAACCGCTCTCCGAAATAGTTTCTGCTATGCTTTCCCGTCCAGATGGTGGTGTGTGGTATCGGTGTTGGTGATCGGATGAAGGTAAGAAATCTCCAGTCACACTCTCATGTGGTTGCTCTTGCTGATGGAGATCCTTTGTGGTAGAAAACTCCTGAGAACTTGGAGTGTTGTATTTCACCGATGCCGGGGACTGCAATGAGTTTCTTCGATAACCGGGCTTTCTGGACACGGATGATGACGTAGTGCGGGCAAGTGAATTTGGAGGAGAGGTGGAAGCTGAAGAATGGGTAGACTGTTGTTGGTGCTGGGTTGCAGCACGAGAGGGATTATTACCCATGATGTGTGTGCAGGTGGTGGTGGTGGTGACGGTGGTGGTGGTGGTGGTGGTGGTGGTGGGAGAAGAGGATATTGGGAGAAGCAGACTGCTTAAGTATTTACCTGTCAGTCAGATTCATGCATACCGTAGCTACTCTAAATCGTCAGATTGCTCTAGATACAAATCCTTTATGGTATATATAGCACTAGCACATAATTGCGACGCCAGTGACCATAATAATGACTCTAATAGTCTGTGCTAACTACTCTCTTCGGGGGCACTATCATCCAACTGCAAGTTAGCCGCGCGAACTGAGTCGGCCAAACCACTAATGAGGTGAATGCTTCAGCACTAAAGTAAAGTAGTCTAGGGCTTCTCGATAGTAAGAAGCTTACCTCAACAACCTCAATGGTCACAGCATCACACAACCTCTATGACCGCATTTACAGCCACCATCTCCATCCTCAAGAACGTTCGAAGCGCCATAGTATTCCCTTACCATCTTCTCTCCCCAGTTACGTGGCTGCTCTCGCCATTCCTTGTCCTTCTCCAATTCGGGATGCGGTCATTGTCACTCCTTTTATGTGGCCCCATATCTGTCCTCTCCCATATTAAGGTCAGTTTCCGCATATGTCTGGCTTGCATATACGCTGATTCTGGCCCAACTATTAACTTCACCGCCTCACTGTCTGACAGATTCTCTACATCTACTGCGGATCGGCCGCCATTATTGGAGCGGTAGTCGGGTCGCTCGTGGCTCTGTTAGCCTACAGTCTTGCATCCGTCCTTGGAATTCTGCCATCCTGCTCCCCCTCCTTATCCTCCTCTTCGTCGTCATTGTGTATCTCCTCTTCCTCCACCGAGTCTTTATGTACAACCCTCAACTCATCACGGCAGAATCGTCGGTCGAACCTGACAGATTCAAATCAGTACCAGTCCATATATGCATCTAGTCTCGCTTTACGACCTGGATTCTCACACCCTGTCCAAACAATACTTGAGGAAGAAGATGAGGACTCGCAGCTAGATGCGGGAGCGCGCCGACACCGGCGACTTGCAAAACGTAGAGCGAAGAAAGTTCGGAAGGAATTAAACTTGTGGCTGGATGTTGCCTCCAACCGGGATTCCGTTTCAGATAATAAGTCTAGTTTTTGACATTTTACTGTTGGCTGTGATTCTTTCATTCTCATTCATTCATTCTCTTGTGCCTTGCAAAGTTTTGGGAGTCATCCTGGAGTTTTTTCAACGATCCCTCATGAATAAAATACAGTACTTAACGGAGGCCTACTTTACTCTGTATATCCATACATTCAATAGGCTCTATGATCGGTTGACTTCGATCCAACGCCGCTAGTTGAGTCGCTCCTAGGCACTCTAATCTGTTTAGAGTGCGCCCAATGAATCCTTCTCGACTCCAGTTCATGCATCCTGAACCAGCCCCTTGAAGTCCCCACAGAAGACAAGAAACTCCAAGTGAAAAATTAATACCCATACGACAACAATTGATGAAACGAAAGGAAGCCATGAGACACTAAACGGGTACAAAGAAAGCATCGTTAAATTTCACACAGGCCAACAATTTCTATTCCCATTATTTTTCATCATTGACATTACACGGGCGGATCCCGAGTGTCTCGAATGTGATCAGTCGAGGTATCCCTCTTGTCGTTGAGATCCACTTCCGAGGAACCGCCCATGCTTTCGACATCCCTCGTGAACTCAGTCCGTGTCATGATTCCTTCCAGGGGAATCGACTTGTCCTTGGCATCCGGTTTCTTGCTCGTGCAGTTGGTTATGACTTGGCCACCGAATGGTCGTTGAAGACTGTGATCAACTCCTCCCGCGCCTCCCCGAACAACGTTCGAACTACCAAGGGAGTACTGACCACCACCACCACCACCGAAAGTTCTGTTGCACTCCCCACACCGAGTTCTCGAGTCCATGCCCTCTTCATCTTGATGGGTGACCCAATGAAGTACCAATACCGAGAATAGTACTAGTTTATTAGCAAAAGGTTGCAATTTGTTTTTCAAACAGGGATCACCAACCATCAGCATTACAAGCCGCAAAGCATACCCATCCTGGTTCACGGCCTCTCAGTATAAGTAGAGCGGTCAAGTTCCTATATACTCGGTTAGAAACCACCACAATCCAAACAGAAAATAGAATCACTAACGTTAGAGTTGATAGTAAAGTTGCACAACTCCCAATAAATGTTCGCAGGGCCACTCGTCGAAGACGACTTTGCTTTGTCACGGTCCCGTTCTTGAAACTCCAAAGACCTGAATAAACATGTCAACACCTACAATATTGCCCGGATAACCCTTTAATCTTACCCCGCAACGGATTCAAGAACAGCCATGTCAGATACACCTAGCCAAGGTCCATCAGTCTAATGTGCCCTTCTCCAGGCGGAAAGTCTTTACATTGATCACGAGATCGAAGATAAGGAGAGGTATATTCGCCGGCAGTTTGAGGCCTATCCGACACTGCATATCTGAACCTATTTCAGAGTTGCGACTATTATTTGTGTTAGCTGAACGTGCAGAAATGATCGAGTAGCCGTACAATACAAAGGTCAAAACAATGACTAGACAATATGGGGCCAGCATCCCGAACATGTTGAACATGAACAATTTGTCCTTCCATCTTTGCCTGTTACCGCGTATGATGAAAACCTAGCATGGTATATCAACACACAGAGGCCCCATTATCTTGAGTGATGGCCGACAAGTACCTTTTCAACTAGGAAAAAATAGATTAACTGCAGACAAAGCCATGGGTAAGTATGTTATCGATATGCGCAAGTAAAAATACTTACGACCTGTAAATCATCAGCAACATGTTTAGAGGTTAAGATAAAAGAAGGAATACTTTTGAACTCAAGTAGCAAACCAGACAAAGCAAAATTCCAGCGTCACAGGCTTTAGGTGAACTGTTCAAACCAAAGCTTGACTGCAGCACAGTGCTGGAGAAGACAAACAACCAGCTGTCGATGAAGACGCCGAAAATTACTGCATTTAAGACATCAGCGTAAGAAAATAAAATAAAACGAAATAGAAGCAGAGTAATTGGTATGCGCATACACCACCTAGCGAGAGGAAGCCCGGTGTAGCAGGAGACACCGACAAGACGTCTAGCAAGACAGAAGCTGACAACGGTGATAGCAACCATCGCTAACGTTATGCTCGATACAAACGCCTCCTTCAACACCGGTTTATTTTCTCCGCTAATGACAACATTTTGCAATGGCATCGCTTCCCGCGCTAATACAAGAGACGCATGCTGATGATTGTCCATGGAGAAGGAATTGAAGATACGAAGGACTGAGGCCGATGAAGCGGGTGTGGTGTGTCTGCAAGCAGGTGTAAAATTGGACTTGGAGACGGAGTGCTTGATCTTGTGATACGCCAGTCGCCCTAGCTGCTGCGATCTAGGGCTTGAAAGTATCACTGGTGGCGGATGGAATTGGTTTGCATGAAGCACTCACTACACGCAGAAACCGGCAGAAGTTCTTCGTTGTGAAGGTTAAGGTGGCTGGAGAATTCATCAGTCAAAGCTCAGGAAGATCTTGCCTACTTAAGTAGATGGATGACCATTAATAAATACCCATGTACCTTCCAGGTACCCCATTAACACGGAGAGCCCTACATTCCAACCGAAAGTACGAGTACTTTATCTGAGCACACAATTGGCCCCAGGTGCGGAAAGCATTAACCAGGGTATTCTTTGTTTTAGCGGCGGTGGGAGTGGAATACACAAATGCACGCTGGTACAAAGATGCGGGCTGCTGAGCCAACGACATCAAATCGCACGAATAACGTACTTGGCGGCCAGCCGCGGAAAAACCCCACAGGTCGATTTTTTTGTTTTTTTCGCTCGTCCCGCAGACTCAACGAAAGGGAATTCTCCCACAGACCTTCCAGCGAGCCAATGATCATGACTACTTAAGTAGCAATGGAGAATAATGTCTAGAGTAAACGCCTATTTTCGTTCCTCCATATTTCCCCTATACGAACGAAAGATGCATATGGGCCCCGCTGCACATTGAACCAGTTTGATTCTTATTGATTAACACGGCACGATTTATACGCTCATTTTACTTAAATGTTCTCAGTACCGGCTTTTATGCATACTTTTTTGTAGGTGCAAAAAGTACCTACCTGGGCAATTAGTAGAAGCAGTTAGTACCGACCAATAACAACTAAGTAGCACAGTGCTGAGGTTCTAATCAAAAACGATACGAGCCGGGATGCTATACAGGACTTTCCATATTCTACTAAGAAAGTTCAGCCATCTTACTTAGGTGTATACCTCTTGGAACATGCTTAGATATCGATATCATAATAAAATGTAGAGTGCAATTGATCCCCCTTTTACCCTTACTTTTCGAGGGCATAGTTGTCTCTAACAAGTGTTTTCTAAGTGCTAAAAGATGAACAGATATGGTCATATGATGCAGGGTTTGTAGAGCTGAAGTCCCCCATTTCTTTTTTACCTTGCTGTCTCAGTTAATACGGAACGACATCGGATGCTGCAGGAATCAATGCACAACCAACCGATTCACATTCGAGCTTATGCAGAGTGATCGCACCAAATACGAACGTTGGAAAGAAATAGGTAATCTGATGCACTTATAGGACCAAATCTGGCATCAGCTATCACTCGGGATGGATGTTTGAAATTTCTTCCGTCTTTTCCTTGAGATGATTGGAAGGCATTTGCCTCTCAAATCCAATAGAAGGCTCTTCATTCTAGTACCTGGTAACTCTTAGCATGCCTACCTTGTTTAGGAGGTACTCTAGGTACTCTACTATGTCTAAATCTCGGAACCTGGTTGCAGCGTTCGAAGCTACAAAACTCTACCTCTGAAGCTCCGGGCGCATATATATGTAGGACTCTACAGCTCTATTTATTCGAGTACCGCCTTTAGTTTTGAAAAGTTCGCCAGTCTTTTTCCTTTTTTCCGGTGAAAAGGCTGATAAGATCTAACTAACTCCAAAAAGACGCTACAAGGTTGAGCATCACGATGCAGCTTACAGCCATTGAAAAGATAAATCGAAAAATGGGTAAATCTTGCCTTCCACGGTTTAAATACTGCTTAACATGGGAAAGACAAATCTTAGAGGCACATCAAGGGTAATCTATTGGCTGCATTATCACAGGCTGTCAAGGAAGTGAAATCTGGCAATTAAGAAGGAAGATACAACTGCCTTCAGAGGCTTAGATTAGGGTCAAAACCCCTTGCTCTGCATCCCTGTTTTTCGATTCATTTTCAATAGCTGTAAAATCATGGCTACTAATGTACTGTAATGCTCGGGTCTGAGGGTAAAGGATCGGGCACACCTGTTCTGGCCATCAACCACAGAAACGGTAAAATTGAGGGCAGTTTTAGGTGAAGTGCAATCTGAATAATGGAAAAATTTGTAAAGCTGGAGAGTGCACTGACTTTCACTAGAACTTTAACATCTTGACCTCACAGCAAAATTTAATACCAGAAGAGGAGTCCGATTCCTTTACCCCAGACGCGAGTACAGCATATGATAAGATGAGATATGCCGATCTTGCCGTCAACGGTAAAAGCACTGCTTAACATGGAAAAGTCGAATCTCAGCAGCTCAAGACGCCTTATTGACCTTAAGGGCTGAATCACCATCAGACCTCCTGTGCGACAATGTTAGTTTACATACTTGGTAAGGCTTATGATCTTGTTTCCAGAATATTGGAAGCTCACACTTGTGCGGCAGACCACAACCGAGACCAGCATATTAGCCTAAGTATCTCAGTACTTACATATACATATTTAGCTTATGTACATAATAAATATTTATTTGAAAGACCCGATAGTGAACTCTATCAATCCTCGAGCAGAGATTGCAATTGGGACCAGATATTGTGCCTTTAGAATTACGGTTTCGATCCTAGGTAGTCTTTGGCTACTCTGGTGGCGGAGCTAAAAAAGTTATACTACAGAGGTGCAAAATATTCTTCATTTTAAAAAAAATCGGAAAAACAACACCTATTCTACAGAGTGCAAAACGTTCTTCATTTAAACTGGAAAGAAGGAAAACGTCCATAATGTTCCGACTTATTGGCGAACCTACCCGTTCGCGATATTTTGCCTGTTTGCAAACCGGACAAGAGGTTCGCGAACCAGAAAATTTTCGACGAACACATACACTATTAACATGTTTAAAGTAATAAGTAGTAGCAATCACAGTAGTCAATTGTATGCACATGTGCAGCGACAGATTGTATAAAAACGGTATATACGCCACCAAATCGACCTGACGAATGATGTGAGGAAGGAATGGAACAGGAGGAGACAGCCTGATGGTTCAATCGCAATTCCACAACCAAATCTCTGGACAACCTCAGATCTTCTTGCAATCGTAGTTTCATTGAATTCGTATACTGGCTCTCTAGTTCGCGAACCGGTCAAAGCTCGCGAATTGGTCTGTCCGGTTCGCGAACGAGCATGAGTCGTGTTTCGGGCGGAACATGTATGCTCGGCCTCAAACATTCTTTTGTTGAAAGCGTTATTTGGTGCAAACGGCATTAGCCACTAATCTATATCGTAGCCTAACCAGACGCCATCATATTCGTCATCATCTTCTTCGTCATCGTCTTCAACGGAATAGAAGACTGGAAGTGCATCTACAACGGTCAGATTAGAAAATAGCGAAAAACTGGGTGTGAGACAATACTGCGGTTGTATAGAATATGCTGTGTTTCTCCAGTGCTAGAAGCTTGGAAGGCTCGAGGTACACCATTATCAGCGAGAGCTTTGGAGTAGTCGACTAAGGGTAGGACCTCAGCAATGGGAACGATTGCTTGAGGATTAAAAGACTTATACTAAAACGATAATAAACCAGTATACGCTTGCACGGCTAGGGACGAGCACATGCACGAGCACGTCAAACTGGGGACAAAGAAATTCACCATTGCATTCACTCCCATATTAACCTCGATGAGACCAGCCACGACCTAACTTCCCTCCTGGGATAGTAGTCTGGGATTGAGAGAGGAACACCAAAGTCACAAGAGGTGTCAAGACCAGGAATCCAAGGCAACAGAATGAACTGTTTTCTCCTGTCAGGCTCTAAACTAGCGATATAGCTGAGAGGATTGTCTAACTCGGTAAAGGAACGACATAGGAAAACGTCGAGATCCCAACCAGTCAAGCCGGTAGACGATCTGACAATGACACAGGGATGATAGTTAAATTTATTGGCACCAAGGGAGTAGGAAACCGGGACCAGCAATTACCAGTGGTAAGCGGACCATGATGGTTTCGCCGATGTCAGGGGTGCGAACTTTATGGTCAGGTACTCCGTTGGCAAGGGGGAAGGGAAGTATTTGGTACAATGTAGTCAGTGGGGAAGCAGGTGAGTATTTTCGCGAGCAAGAAACTAGGAGACTATTATTATTTGCCAAGGGTAACAACAAATGGTAAGATGTTTGGCCGCTAAGTGAAACGACGCCCAGCGCAGCGAATTAGGGCAAAATATCATGTAGGCCGGGTAAGAACGTCTGGGGTGAGACAACACAAACCTGTTAGTTTCTCTAGTGCTCAGGCAATGGGCCATGAAATTCTGGGTATATGCTATAACAAATTTAGTAATCACATTTTAAGCATCCATACTCTCAATTTTGATGTAATTACCACAGCAGGTTCAACTAAGAAGGTGTAATTTGCTGTAGAGTATAAGGAAAGTAGTATTATATTAGTAAAAACAGATTTTTGTTAATTAAAGTGATTGAAATTCTGTACCCATAAAGACCAAAACACAATGTTGGAATTATTGAGAATGGGCCTTTAAGTTTTATTTTTGTAAAAATATGATAAGGTTTTTATGAATCTTTTATACAGCTTTCTTAAATATTTCATAGAGTTCAGATATTGCAGGTGGTCATGTTAGGATGAGGCGCTGCTGCATTAGTGCGGTGCTGTGGGCCACTCGCGTAGTTAGCTTTAGCGAGAGTTTGGCTGCATCACCAATAACATTAACATCTACATATACGAAAGGGTCTATTTGCCTATATTGGTAGCAACACTCGACTTCTGACAGCCTTATGAGCATCAGAAGTGATCAAACACAATGCATGATAGTTGATTCACCCAGTTTACCCTCCAACCAGTGGAATACCGGCGGCTCAGAAGCTTCGCGTGTGTCCTCCGACTTTGCAACTAATCCTGCTACGCACGATGCACACGATGCGCAGGATGTCAGTTTTAAGAACAGAATCAACCTGGCCGAGTCAATTAGGTTTAGCAGCAAGTTTACTACCTTGGCCACTGCGGGCTTCGAACCTGCAGTACTGCCCACGGCAGAATACATTACGGAACGAAAGAAGGTTATGAATGACGGCTCAGGGCACTTGTCGGACCAAGCCATCAACTGGATCAGGGCACAGAGGACGTTCAGCTAGAGATGATTGATACTGGCCTGTCGGAGAGTCTGGTACAAGCCAAAAAATTCTCCAAGGTTTGTGAACTCAATGAAAGCTTAGCCGCTAAAGTCAAGGAATTGAAAGCTGCTGAGCCTGTCCATAGCCCAAACAGGAAGTTAGTGGCAGCTCACCAAGAAATGGACGAATTGGAAGATGAGCTCCAGATCAAGAATCGTTGCGCTGCCAAATTGGAGAGGCAGCTGGAGAAGTGCAAGTCGGAACCAGAGCACACCACCGACTACACCGCCATTGCACAGTTCCAGCTAGAAAAAGATATGCTGCTGCACCAAGTCAAAAGTCTCTCCTCTGAGGACAGTGAACTTCAATCCCAGTTGAGAGCGTTTGAGCGCGTCATCCAACGACTTACGACTAATCAAGAATGTGTGACTCCGATGCCTAATAATTCCTCCGAACTGACCCCAACATCATCTGGGATCCATGGCGCTTCCGAACTGACCACAATATCATCCGGGATCTGTGGCTCTTCTGAACTGACCCCTGGCCCAACAGGAAGCCGTAGCTTCTCTGTTAAGTCGTCTAACCTTCCGACGTACGATGTCAAATGCACCCTGGATGTTATCACCATCTTCCTATTCGCTTTAAAACAACACTTTAAAAATGCAGCCCAGGCTATCAGATCGGTCAGTACAACCGGTTGGGGTGAGCATGCAGTGCTACAGTTGAAAGGCGATGCAGCAATCTGGGCTATGAATCGTTTCCCAATGAGCACGCCCATCGAATGGTCAACCTTTTGCATGGAGCTGAAAGCTAAGTATATCCCGTCCAACGCCTTGGACTTGGTCAAACACGAATGGAAGGAGCTGAGCCAAAGGAAGGAAGAATGCATTACAGAGTTCAACGAGTGTTTCCGTCACCTCCATTCAAAATTAGACCTGCACCAGTCAATGCCAGCCAAAATGTTAGCTGACACTTATGGGTATAAGATCGAAAAAGAAATCCAGGAAGTTTGTAAAGACATAGTTCAGTATATTGGAATGTGCAATAGGAGTCGAACCCTTGAGCAGCGCATGGAGCACCTTGCCGCGTTGGACACATCTCTCAACAAGTCTCAACCTGCAAGTTCCTCCAATGTCAACATGAATACAAAAGCGTCAGCCAGAAAAATGGAATTCAAGACAGGTGGTACAATGGGCACATCTGGCATGGCCAAAGATGACGGTTGAACCTGCTATAACTGTGGTTAAGCTGGACATATCTCCTGCAATTGCCTGAACCAGGACATGATAAAGAAGCTATTTGAACAGGCCTTGGACAACAAAGATGTCACGATAGCTGAGTCTGGCAGCCCATGCAAAGACAAAAAAAATGGAGGTGTGCCGACTGGTCGGAAAGAAAGTGGACGGCTTGCTGAGGTGAAGGAGATTAAGCTGGAGACGGATAGGGAGATGGAAAGCGAGTTGAAGAGTCTTTCAAATTTGGACTCCAAGGTAGGAAAAGTCAAAGGAGGTCACTAGCTGCGGCTGTACATCCCATAAAAATAACATCATGTACGGTATCGTCAAAAAAGGGTGGCAAGCTGGTGTCAGATAGTCAATACAAGTTTTTCACCCATTACCACCACTTAAAAGTCAGTAAACTAGACAACGCAGTGGTCGATCTGCTAAGGTTTAATGGTATAATACGATACCAAACAGAACGGAAATGGTGGAGTGGCAAAAAGGCAAAAGTTGTGAAGAACGATGGTGCGTCGGAAAATTACATCGGTCGGAAGTTTTTTGATGAGCTGAAATGTCAAGGGGCCGCCCTAAATACAAAAGATGCGTGATGGATGATTGTGGAGACCACCAATATCAATGCAGAGGATGACATAGCGAAACGCCAACGAGTCAGATCAAAACTACAACTTGGTTTGTCATACGTCTACGAGGCGGAATTTACAGTCTATGATGTCAAGGGTTTTGATATCATGCTAGGTAAAAGATTGATATGCGACATAAATTGTGGTCACCAAATTGACCATGACAACAACGAAACGTAGATCGCCGATGACCTCTGGGAAGCAAGAGAGAATGGCTGAGTTTACTATCTACGAGGCTTACACCCCATGGATGTCAACGAAAGTATAGCGGAGCAGGCAAAATTCATTGGCATCCACATCATACGGAAGTCAGAACTCAAAAATATATCTGCCCGCCTGTTGCAACAGGCCTTTTTAATCAAAGTGTACCACCGTGGCAATGGCAACACCCATCCCACCGACGAACCACCAGGAGAGTTTCAAAAGATGTTGACCCAATTCCAGGGCCGCTTTGGCGAACCAACCTATGCAAATTTGAGGAACAGAACACAGGCTGATTTCGAAATTGAAACGGACCCAAATGGCAAAATACCGTTCCGCTTATCATATTGCATCTCTTTGCAAGAAGAAGTGCAGCTTCGGAGGCAGATAGACAAGGCAATTTGCTGCTGTTTGATTCAGCCGTCTCGAAGCGATTTTGGCTCACCAGTATTATCCATACCAAGGCTAACAGTACGCAGCGTATGTGTATCGATTATCGTGCAGTAAATGTCACAACTGTCAATGATCATTATCCTCACCTACACATCGAGGACTTACTCAACCCCATGCATGGCTCCTGCTGGTCCACATCGTTGGACTTGGCAGCTGGTTACCATCAAATTCGCATCGCAGCAGCTGACAGTCAAAAGATGGCCTTCATAACTCAATTTGGGTTGTACAAGTGGCGAGTCCTCCAGTTTGGCCTGGGGAATGGCTGGAGTCAGTTCATGAGCATGATGAACGGCATCTTAGAGTGAATGAAATGCAAATTCATTGTCATATACCTTGACGATATTATGATTCACAGCTGTACCCTGGATGTGCACATTATGCATGTCCGGGAAGTTCTGACCTCACTCGCGGAATATGGTCTCAAGGCCAAATGCGTAAAGTATGCCTGGGCCTGTCAGAAAGTTGACTTCTGTGGCTTCGACATTGACAAGGACTGCATCCACACCCAGGAACATAAAACTCATGCGGTCATGGACTGGCCCAAACCTGAAAACTGTAAAGACGTCAGAGACTTCCTGGGCCTCACCAGTTACTGTAGAAGATTCATTGAACACTTCACTCACATTGCCATGCCGCTGTACACCATCTGCACTCCTCCCAGAGAAAAAGATGACATTGGGTGGCGACATGGAGAACCGAATATTGTCTGCTGCACTTCATTCGTCTGGAATAGGGAATGCCAGCATGCTTTTGACACCCTTAATAAGGCACTCTGCAATGCTCCAGTCCTTGCCCTACGGGACCCCAAGGCTAAATATTGCCTACACATCGATGCTAGCCAATATGCGTTGGACATGGTGCTCTCCCAGGTGCAAGACCAGGCACCGAAGGTACTGGGCTATTTCAGCCGAAAATTACACAATGCGGAGATGTGATACCCCATGTATGACAGAGAACTTTCAGGCATCTGAGACACAGTATTATATTGGAAATTAACCCTACACGGAGCCAAGCAGCCATTTTGGTACATATGGACCATGCAACCTTGCGTTGGATCCTCACACGACTACACCTCACTGTGCATCCAATGGATATTCTGACAGTCTTCTAGTGTTTTGACTGGGAGATCAAGCACATCCTTGACATCAAGAATCAGGTCACAGATGCGTTATCCCGCCACCCGAATTTTCGTTGGGAGTGTTGCAATGCAATGGCACTTGAAGTTACCGTTGCCGGAGAATGGATTGATGACATCAAGGCGGGCATAATCCATGACGAATGGTTTGGGCCTATTGAACATTACTCGGCCAACCCAAGCCTCCACCTCCCGTTACCCACAGCATCTACCAAAGAATGCAAACTATGGGTGTCAGCACAATCTTTCTATTTAGAAGAGAATGGCTTATTGTGGTTACGTGGAGATTGAGAAAAAAAAGAGGTGGAGAATAATGCAAGGGCAAGGATAAAGGATGGAGAAGAAGAAACAAAAGTAAAGAAAAAAGCTCAGATGAAAGAGGTGGAAAATAATGCAAGGGCAAGGATAAAGGATGGAAAAGAAGAAACAAGAGGAAAGGAAAAGACTTAGACAAAACAGATGGAGAAGAATGCAAAGGCAGGGATAAAGGACGAAGAAGAAGAAACAAGAGCAAATATAAAGACCGAAAAGACAGAGACGGAGAAAGATACAGAGGCAAAAACAGAGAAGGCGAAAGAAGGAGAGACGGAGAAATACGCTAAGAGAGGGCCGCTGTTTATTCCAAAGATGATACGGCGACGAATTCTCCATGAGGCCCACAACACACTCACAGGGAGACACTTCAGTGCAGACCGAACGTACTTACGCATGAAAGACAGATATTTCTGGAAGAATATGTGGCGCGATACCCAGCGATAGATTGCAGGCTGCGACTTATGCCATAGAACCGACCACCGGAGCACTGAACCAATGGACCTCCTGAAACCACTTCCTTTAGCTAAAGGCCATTGGCAAAGAATTGGCATCGACTTCATAACTGACCTACCGGTTTGAAGAAAATGAACTGACTGCATTGTAACGTTTATCGACCGTATGACAAAGAGAGCACATTGGTGAGCCTGCAAGTCAACAATTGATGCCCCAGCCTTCACGTGGATGTTCATCGATGACATCGTCCACCTACATGGAGTGCCACAAGAGGTTGTAGCAGACCGCAATGTTCGCTTTACAGCAGACTACTGGAGAGATGTTGTGCGGATTCTGCAGACAAAGCTGTTTATGTCTACGGCATTCCACCCAGAAACAGATGGTCCCTTGGAGAACACAAAGACAGTGGTATGTTATTTGTGAAGGTTCGCGACCTACGATCAGGCCAATTGGGACGACCACCTTCCACTAGCAGAGTATGCTCACAACTCGTTTGTACACCGTTTGACGAAACAGACACCTTTTGAATTTGACCTTGGTTATGCGCCAATTGTGCCGCTGGATGTAATTGCAGACCTCCAACGGCTGCAGGCCAAGGAATCGGCAAAGACCTTGCAAGCCCACTACTTCGTTGAACAATTGCAGCATATTTTGGGTGTCACCAGAGACAAACTCCGCAATGTTCAGGATGAACAGAAAGCTGAAGCTAATAAATTGTGAGGTCCAATCGACCCTGCTATCACTGCCGGTGTGAATGTATTTTTAGATACAAAGGATCTGCCAATCTCATACGCCAACATCAACCCTACACGCCGCAAACAGGTACATCGTTACATTGGCCCATATGAGATCTTCTAAATGCGTGGGAATGCTGTGGAACTGGATCTTCCAAACAACATGATGATTCATAATACTGGTAATATCAGCAGGCTCAAGATTGACCGCACGGACAATTCTAGGGTTGCTTGGTATCTGCCACCTCCGCCGGTATGGACAAGCTGCGCAGGCACAAGGTATATCGTCGAATCGATCGCAAATCACTGGGCAAGCTCTGATTGAACCGGTTGGGAATATGTGTCACAGTTGTGCTGAGTGACGATCGATGGTAGAGTTATGATCAGTGATTAATATAAAAGCATAAGCAGGATAAGAATGAAATCAGGTTTTGAACAGAGCCTAAAGCACGACAAGAATGAAATCAGGTTTCGAACGAAGGCTAAAGCATGGCGAGAATGAAATCAGGTTTCGAACGGGGACTAAAGCACGACAAGAATGAAATCAGGTTTCGAACGGGACACGACGGAATCATGCAAAAGCGATGTACAAAGATAGCAGGAGTTTGGAGGTATTATGGAACGAGTGAATTACTGTATATAAACCAGGTGTTTGGCAGAGGATAAGTTTCTTTCTTCACTCGTTCTCTCATCAATTAAACGATCAATTAGCTTTGGCTTTCACTTCTTTCACACTCGGTGATTCCAGATCGAGTCTCTTGCGTACTTTTCTCGTTTCTTTAACTACAGGCTATTCTTGACTCTGAGCTTTCCTGCTCTTGGATTTTATAACCCCTAGAACCCCGAGCCCTGAACCCTCGACACCCAGCCCTGAATTCTTGACAGAAGAACGAGTCTAAAATCAATTCTACCAGTTATATTTTTGTTTGATGTGGCATTATCCTCACTGCTTAGGCCTCTATTACTGTCATTGCACTTGCAACGGATCCTGCAAAGTTTTTAAATCAGCAAGCAACTTCGAAAATAGATCAGCTATCCATTCCTACTGGAGACACATCTGCTCACTGTTCTTGTAGACCTTTCCAAGACCTACAAACCCAGACATCGTTGGCAGTCAGTGCCACTTTTAAATATATGAGCGAGGACGAAAGGATCTGCAACTGTATTTATTTTTGCTATTGTTCAGAAGAAGAAGGAGACTTAGATCACTATTATCCAAACCCAACCATCCACTGCAACTGCGGCACAATTCAAGAGCGGACCGAAATACCTACCTGCAACTGCGGCATAGTGGTATTTGATACCTTTCTTGATTGCATTGAGGAACACAATTGTATTCTTTGTTCATTGTGGACCCTTGGTCTGGAAACGTTTTTGCCATGGTATTTAACAAGGCGTTAATATGCTGGAACCCCATTAAGTGTATTTCGTGCAAAATTCCTTGTGGCAACGACTGCCGGATACACTGGAAAAGCGATACCTGGAGGCACATCTGTGACGAGTGCCTTGAAGTAGCACAAACTCTCGGCTGGATAATCAATAAATATCAACACCAATCACAATTCGAAAATTGCCAAAATGTCAGGAAATTTTTCAAGAGCAACCCCCGATGTGACGCTGACCAGGGCACTACAATTGGAACCGAAAAACGTAACGCTGGCAAATACGAAGATCATGAACCAAGAGTAGCTCAGCAGTCACATTCAGGACATCAACACAGAACTAACAGCCCTGGCTCAGTTACCGACAACCAGCAGGTTGAACGAATGGCAAAAGGAACGGCAATCTGTGAAGAATGCGGAGGCACGAATATCGGAGTTGTTGGCAGAAGGAAACAAGGTCAGCGATGAATGGAACACCCTGAAACAGGAGCTGCTTCGTATGCAACAGAAGTTAAGAACTACGGATGAAAGAGTGCCAGTCTGCACACATGGAGACCTGCAAGCCAAGATCACCAATCTAGAACAACGATTGGAAAACAGAGCACCAGAAGGGATGGAATACCTCAGACAGGAACTAGAAGAAACAGAAGAACAGTGGAAGATATACGGAGAAGAAAGACACGAATATCGGGATCAGGTCAAGCAAGTATTAGCACTGGCAGGAACATCGGATGGTGGCAACTGTGGTAAAGCACACAAAGGCAGTGAACTTTTCAGGGTCTCTGAAACAGACCGAAGGGCACTTCTAGAATGGATGGCACAACAAGCCATGAAAATTGCGGATGAACCGGGACGATTCTTTAGAGAACAAACCAAAATGAGGTATACTGCAAATCGACTAGAAGGCGTGGCCCTGAATCAAATTCAACCGTATATCGACAGGAAACCCGGAGATCTGAAGTTAGAGTCACTAGAAAAATTATTGGACCTGTTGCAGTTGGCCTTCAAAGACCAAGACATACAGGCCACAACAAATCGGGAACTGCTCAAACTTAAACAAAAGAATCGAGAATTTACCCAATACTATGCAAAATTCCAACGCTGGGTACCTGACGTCGATTGGAACGAAGCCGCCCAGTTGGAAGTATTATGACAAGGCCTATCTGAAGAGCTGAAGGACTCATTACAGCACTGCGACATCCTGTTGGACCTCACGGAATTTGCCAAAATATGCATGAAGAGAGACTCTCAATTCCGCGCCCGAGCTGCGGCAAGAAAGTCAGGACGATGGACAGTAGGGTCAAAGAAACACGGAATGACAAGCAACACCACACCTGCGCCAGAAATGGTTCCCGCAGGCACTGTGGCAGGTGACCACGGCCCTGCTCCAATGGACCTTTCAGCAGTCAAGTGGAGGAAGATTATACTGGAGGAACGAAGAAGAGGAAGAGCAGGAGAATTGTGCATGTACTGTGTGGATTGAAGGCACTTCGCAGCAAGTTGCCCGAGAAAATTGAAAGCCGTATCAGAGCAGGCGGAAGTAACACCTTGTAAGAAAGCAGGAAATGAAATGGACACAGATTCAAGAAAAGAAGTCAAGTTGGGACAAGTCTAGACCAGTGCAATAAGGATGGCCATTGCGCTGGGCACGAATCTGCTTGGTCTACAGTTGATAAGTCTCGTTTTGCAATTTCACAGTTCTCGATTGATAGCGCAGAAATTATGGAGTCTTTAATGGAAAACAAGCATCTCGTTGTGAAATGTTCGCTAAAAATCGGAGGCAGTTAATCAATACGCACGCTTTAATTGACTGCAGACCCATGGGAATAGTATTTGTGGACCACGATTTTGTTCGCCATCATCAATTGGAAGAGAAGAAATTACGAGAATCAAGAGAGTTAGAGGTAATCGATGGAAGACCCATCGAATCAGGAACCATTACGACCATGGCCAAGTTAAATATGGGAATACGATCACACAAGGAACAGCTACCAGCGTATGTTACCAAATTAGGACACTACCCGGTAGTGTTAGGATGACCATGGTTACAGCTTCACAATGTCATGGTCAAATTCCAGAGCCAAAGGATTGGCTTCGAAAGCAGTCATTGCCAACAACATTGTCAGCATCATTCGAGCGTATGGGTTTGGGGTAATCATATGGAAACAACAACAGATCTGGAGAATCCAAAATTGAACATCTGTGCAATAGTGGTATTACTTTTTATGAGAAAAATAAAGAAGGAGAAACTCAAGGTTTACACCGTCACATTGTATGAAATCAATAAAGCCTTGGGAATTAAGGATCTACAAGAAAAACCCCTTAAAGAGGTCATTGCTAAGGAGTACCACGAGTTTCTGCCTCTATTCAGCAAGGTAATCGCAGAAACACTTCTACCACATCGACTCTACAATCACAAAATCAAGTTACAAGAAGGCATCACACCACCATTCGGACCGATTTACAGTCTATCCCGAGAAGAATTACAAGTCCTAAAAGAATGGATACAAAAGAACATGTCCAAGGTGTTTGTCCGATCATTGTCGTCTCCCTGCGGAGCCCATGTACTTTTCGCTCCGAAACCAGGAGGAGGCCTGAGACTCTGCATCGACTACCCAGGGTTGAACGAAGGAACAATAAAAAACTGATACCCCCTACCATTGATCCAAGAAATCTTGCTAAGATTCTCCAAAGCCCATTACTATACCAAGTTAGACGTCCGGGATGCATACAATATAATTAGAATCGCGGAAGGAGACAAATGGAAAATGGCTTTCACAACCCGATACGGACTTTTCGAGTCCTTAGTTAAGCCCTTTGCACTCACCAATGTGCCAGCATCGTTTCAAGAATTCATCAATGATACACTACGTCCCTTTTTGGACATATTCAGCACGGCATTTTTGGATGACATTCTTATTTATAGCGATAATTCAAAGAAACCTGAAGAGCACGTCCGATCAGTAATGACATCTCTCAAGGAAGCCGGCTTCTATTTCAAGGCAGAAAAATGCGAGTTCTATAAAGAAGAAGTCAAATATCTAAGGTTAATTGTTGGAGTAAATGTAATCAGGATAGACCCGGAGAAAGTTCAAGTAGTTGGGAACTGAGAGGCAGCGTAAAAAATTACAGAAGTCCAAGCCTTCCTAGGCATTGCTAATTTTTACTGACGGTTTATATGGAACTATAGCAAAGTAGTGCAACCACTAACAAAACTCACCAAAAACTGGTACCTTTCTGGTTGCGACCAGATCACAACAAGGCTTTCACAGAACCAAAAAGAGCCTTCACGAAGGCACCAGTGCTAGCCCACTTCGCTTATGAAAAAGAAATAGTTCTCGAAACCGACGCCTCAAGTTACGTATCAGCAGGAGTCCATTTCAGTACAACCACCTAGGAGTTCTACACCCAGTGGCCTTCTGTTCCAACAAACATTTGCCTGCTGAAGAAAATAATGAAATTTACGATCAAGAATTAGGCGCAATAGATAAAAGTTTGGAACAATGGAGGCCTGAGTGCGAAGGCTCAGCACAGCCGATGAAGATTCTCACAGACGATAAGAACCTGGATTATTACATGACTTTGAAGCTGTTGAACCGGAGGCAAACGAGGTGGTCCGAATTCCTCTCCCGTTTTGAGTTCAAAATCGTGTACCACCCAGGCAAACAAGGACAGAAGCCTGATGCACTTTCAAAAATGCCAGCAGACATTCCTCCGAAGGAGGGGGGCAGAAAAACCGCAGCAAATCATACTAAAAACGGAAAACCTTGATGAGAGGATACGCAAAGGGTTAATCGTGGCATTCACAAAAACTGTCAACCTGGGTAGCGACTCTGTAAGCTCCGAAGAGTTATGGAACTGGATGACAAATGTATGTCAGCACTGCCCGTACGACAGTAGCGAAGGGCTATATACGCATAAGGATCAGTCGCTGGAAATTTCTGAAATACAAAGCCAGCCGACGGATGCGGATATGCTCAAGCGGATCCAAGAATGCCATGACTCCCTGGTCGTGCGACATCCAGGACGAGCAAAAACTTATGACTTGCTAAGCCGAAGTCACTCCTGGAATCAGATGAGGAAGGACATGGATTGCTATATACACAACTGTCACACCTGCCAACGGAGCAAGGCAACCCACGGAAAAACTCATGGCTTGTTACCGCCATTAGAAACTCCAGAGGAACCATGGAAGGACTTGAGTATGGCCTTCGTAGTCAGACTGCCAGAAAGCGAAGGGTTCAATGCAGTGTGGGTAGTGGTTGATCGCCTAACGAAGATGCGACATTTAGTATCCTGTACGGATCAAGTAGATGGAAAGAAGCTGGGGGAAATAAACATCAAAGAAGTGTTCAGACTGCACACACTGCCTGAAACAATAGTGTCCGATCGAGGACCGCATTTGCTTTGGAATTCTGGAAACACGTCTGCAAAAGATTGGGAATCGAACGAAGATTGTCAACTGCATTTCATCCCCAGACTGACGGCCAAACTGACAGAGACATTGCAGTAATGGAACAGTATCTCCGAAACTTTGTTAATTATCAGCAGGACGATTGGGTTCGGTGGTTACCATTGGCAGAATTTGCAGCTAATAATCATACCTTGGAGACAACTAATTGCTCCGCGTTGTTTGGCAACTATAGCTTTCATCCACAAATAACTTTCGGCCAACATCCAATCAAAGATCCTAACAATATTCGCGAAGTCAACGCCCAGCAGATGGCCTAACAAATGGCACAACTTTTCAGCGAACTCAGAGCCGAGATGAAAAGGGCCCAAGCTGTACAGTCCGAACAAGCCAACAAGTCCCGAAGGGTCGGCACATTGCTGGAAGCCGGCAATAAAGTTTGGCTGGACGCACGACCTATATCAACCACCTGGCCAAGCAAGAAACTCGATTGGAAACGCGTAGGACCATACGAAGTTACCGAAGTCATCAGTCCCTGGGTCTATCGAATTAAATTACCCAACCAGCTACACATCCATGATGTCCAACTGATATCTCGGTTGGAGAAAGCCGCTCAAGACCCTCTCCAGTATGAAAAGAAAGAACTACCACCACCAGTAATAGTAGACGGAGAAGAGGAGTACAAGGTCGAATGGATAGATGATTCCAGGCTGTTTCGAAGGCAGTTACAGTATTTGGTGAAATGGAAGGGCTATGACAAACGCAGTTGGGAACCCGCGATCAACGTCGATGGGCTTAAAGCTATCCACATGTTCCATGCCAAACGACCTGGCATGCCTGGGTCGTGAACCTCGTAGGTACTCGGCGTTGGCGTGGGGGAGCTACTGTGAGGGTTGTGCTGAGTGACGATCGATGGTGGAGTGATGATCAGTGATTAATATAAAAGAATAAGCAGGACGAGAATGAAATCAGGTTTCGAACGGAGGCTAAAGCACGACAAGAATGAAGTCAGGTTTCGAACTAACGCTAAAGCACGGCGAGAATGAAGTCAGGTTTTGAACGGAGACTAAAACATGACAAGAATGAAATCAGGTTTCGAATGGGAAACGACGGAATCGTGCAAAAGCGATGTACAAAAGATAGCAGAAGTTTGGAGGTATTATGGAACGAGTGAATTACTGTATATAAACCAGGCACTTGGCGAAGGATAAGTTTCTTTCTTCGCTCGTTCTCTCATCTATAAAACAATCAATTAGCTTCGGGTTGTACTTCTTTCACACTTGGTGATTCCGGGTCAGGTCTCTTACCTACAGTCCTGGTTTCTTTAGCTACAGGCTATTCTCGACTCAGAGCTTTCCTGCTCTTGGATTTCATACCCCCTACAACCCGGGGCCCTGAACCCTCGACACCCAGCCCTGAATTCTTGAATATATGAAGTGAAATGGGAAGGATGGGACAAGAAGGATAACACATGGGAACCAGAGGCGAATATGGCAAAAGCACAGGAAATGGTGAAGCAGTACTGGAAAGAAATAGGTGGGCAGCCAAATGTGAAGAGGAAAGCGAGATTGAAGAAGGTGTGAGAAGCAAGTTTCATTTTCTTTGGAGGAAGAATTTGGAGTTTTATTTGTTTGTTTCTCAGTCATGGCGGCGAGATGGGAAACCCCCATTGTTTTTCTGTTGGTTTGAATTATTGAGAGACTTCGCAGAGGCATGTCTGTTTCTGATCACGGTGTTGTATTTCATTTAGAGGTTTCTCGAAGATGATTGGAGATGGTTGTGATGCAAGTGGTCATGTTAGGGTGAGGCTCTGCTGCACTAGTGCAGCACTGCACGCGGCTCGTGTAGTTAGCTTTAGCGAGTGTTTGGCTGCATCACCAATGACATCAACTTCTACACATACGAAAGGGTCCATTTGCCTACAGATATCTTGGAAAGTGTTAGGGGTTTCCCCTTAGCATGCGTATGAAGTACATCAGGCTTAGTCTCCCAGGCTTGCCGTTATTCAAAAATGAATCAACGGTTAAGATCACACCCCTGAGGATGTCTACTGATGAGTTAGCAGACGGCTCAACATAGCCGGGTGTAATCCCCATAATAGTCTATGCTACAATACTACGTCTCAGCATAGGGAATAGCTACCCAGTGTGGAGACAGTACGCACACTCCATCAGACAGTAATCTTGGGGGTAAAAACCCATAGTACTGGCTAAGGCATGGGACACACCAACCATACTGCCGAAGCAATGTAACTGCCAAAGCAGGGGTCTTCGGATCAGCTGGGCGTTACGGATCAGACCAGTGTTATCTTCGTTATCATGCTAATACTGGGACAAACCATACCCGTGCTTAGCTTCATGGATTTGGTTGGACAAGCGATATTATCTTAGTATGCGGGACTTTGCTATCTCTAGAGCTAGAATAAGCAAAGGAGATAAGCTAACTGCGCCCCGGTAGTTGACTCTACCTCAAAGATAAGTGCTTGGATCTAGACTGTCGAACCCCAGCTCTGCCGTGTTTACAACACGATAACTGATAGAGGGCACCCCCTACGGGGAATACGGATAAGACCCGATGACACTAGGTACGTGGCAATGTACGGGTTGGCAGCTCATTAAATCATTGATCACTATTCCACTCAATACGAAGAAAGATAACTAATACGAAGTAATGGTCCGATATGTATGTCAGCAACGTCATAACATGCAGGATAACCTTTGGGAACTCCTGGTGGGGGCTTACGCAACCACACGTTGTCAAACGGAACTCTCCTCAGCTAACTACCGAGATCGGCTCTGAAGCAACGATCGGATGTTATGTGAACACCCACTACGGTGGACTGAGTGTTATTGAGATAGTACTATACACACACATCATAGATTACAGAGAAGTACCGTCACCCCTTAGCAGGATGGTTTGACGCGGAAATACTCACCTATAAAAGACCACCTTAAACCCACAAGTTTAAACACAACGATTCAAGCAACAGTCGAACAAACCACAGTCAGAACACAACAGCGGAAAAACCACCTGAAATATTATTAAGTTAATTACCTTAAGCATATTCACCGATAAACTTTTTATGTCTATTACAGACGACCAGAAAATTCTCTACGCTCACATCTTGCACGCCCAAGCAAACACTCGAGCCAAGTACGAACATCTCGCACGATACCTTGTTCGT
>WHVE01000670.1:0-73257 GCA_015178995.1 Trichophaea hybrida | reverse complement strand
CAATGGATATCGGTTCATAATCGTCACACGATTAGACCTCTGTAATCCACGCACAATCGTAAGCCTCTTCCGTGTGGCTTTGGAACGAAGAGTATGGGTGCACCCGCAGGTGACTTGCTAGGACGAATCTTCCCAGAATCAAGCATTTCCTTCAGATATTCTTTAAGGACCGAAAGCTCCTTCTCTGAGAGCGCGTGAATGGGGCCCCACGGAGGTTGCTCTCCATCTTTTAAGTCAATGGCATGATCGTAGGATCGATGAGACGGAAGAGCATTGGCAGTTTCTCCGTTGTATAATGTTTCGAAGTCTCTGTATTGCCATGGAATTCGCTCTACCCAATCAATTTCAATCTCGTGTGCCGCATTGACGTGCATTGAACCAATAACCCTGATCCATCGCAGGTCTGTTCCAAACTTCAGAATGGAATTGTCATATTCGATTGAGAACGAAGATACCGCTGCCTTTGTGCAATGTCGATGGCAGTGTTTCGACGTAAACTGGAGCTTATCATTTTCTTCGGTAACTCCACTGAGTGCTCCATGCTTGACGATCCACCAGTAAGGTAACATGATATCAGACGAATCCTCCATTGGACAAATTTCGAAGGTTTCTTTGGTATAATGGGATTCATACCGCAGAGTAACGGGGAAGGTGTACTGCCAACCCGCTCTTTCTACTCTTTCGCCATTAAAGTTTTCGACTATCTTTGGTTCCATTCGAATCAGTAATGGAACACCATATGAATCGGCCCACTGCTTCGACATCATAGGTGTATCGCACCCAGTATCCAAGAGAACCCTTACAGGGACGTTCTTCTCGTCTCGAAAGCTTGCAAACATGCGTACTGTGGGTCTTGAACCCGTCTTCGGTTCAGGTGGTAATTGTTTGGATTTCTTGGGTACAGGCTGAGGTGCGCTGGCCGCAGCCTTGCGTTTTTGATCTTTTCGGTTGACAACCATGGTGAACTGCCTTTCGACACAGCTCCGGCCGCAATGGGTCGTGGTAGTAAGTGGATGGGTGGATGAAAATTGAATGAGTATAATCAAGTTCGATGGTAGTTGTCATGTCACGCTTGGATGCTATATGACCAGCATATTTCGAGTATTGAACTCATCCTCAGGCACCCTTTCTTAAAATCAGAAAAGAAAGTATATTGGATATCGAAAAGCTATAATACCAATGACTGCATTGGTAAGACCCAAATGAAAACCCAAAAGAAATATGAATATCTGTACCCATAAAATCAAAAACCGGAGGTGTCTGTACCTCAAAAACCATAGGAAAGACCACTATCCCATAGAACAAAGGAAAGACAAAAGAAACTCGTTTCATCCGTCAATCTCCATATCGTCGGAGTCAACCTCGTAAAGCACTCGAGAGCTTGAGGCTGCTGCTGGTTTCGTAATTCGGTCAGCCAGACTCCTGGGCTTGACCTTCGAAGAAGAGGTGGTTACTTCTGGCGTTTCCACCTTAGGCTTTTTATCCTTCTTCTTCTTTTTACTGGAGGACATCTTGATTGCATTCTTACAGAATACCCATCGATGCTACGAGGAACCGCAGCGCTTGCACTCGTTGTGCTTGGCTCGTGCTTCCAGCAAAGATTCCGGAATACCTTTCAGGGCTTCGCCTTTGTCTACATTGACAGGCTTAGGACCCTTCTTCTCCGTTCGAGGTTTCTTGGAGTCAGAACCTTTGTCAAAGTTCCTCTTCCTTCATTCCCCTTATCACCATCATCATCACGCTTCCTCTTATTGTTCTTTTTGTCTTTGGGTTTGTGATCGTTGTGTTGGTGCTTTTCTTGCAGGCGTCTCTCATATGCGCGGCCGACTTGTTCGAGCAGTAATTCGTATTCTGCGTCGTCGTTTGGTGTAATCTTCGAAAAGGATATTCGATCCTTGATTTCTTCATTGAGTCCGCTGTGTAGAGCCTGTCGCCATGCAATCCCTGAAAAGCAGACATGGTAGTTTAAGTCCTCCATCTTTACGATGTAGTCCCGGATATCTTCCTTGTACTGCAATGTCTTCATTTTTTCGAGGCATTCTGTTTCTTCCTCCGGGTCGATGAATTGTTCCTCCATAGCGCTGGTGAATGCCGACCATGTGTCAACCTGAAAATGCTTCCTAAGCTGTTTTTCTCGGTTGTTGTACCAGGCCAACGCTTTTTCTCGAAGGATACTTCCAACGAAGATGATCTTATCGTCGTCATCGTTATATTCGTCTTTGAAGTACCTGAGATAGCGATCCACTCCTGTAATCCAGTGGCGGTAGGATTCCGACCTGTCCGTTGGATCTCCCTTAAACTTGTAGGGAAGCTCAATCTTCTGCTTCTTGGCTGAATTCGGAGCTCTCGGTGGTACTTGTGGTGGTAGTGCAGGCGGTAGCGCAGGTGGTTCACTATAGTCCGTGCCTCCTGGTGGTGGAAGTGGTGGGAGAACGTCGTCTCCACTATCAGAAGAGCTGGAGCTACTCGAGCTGGAGCTAGAAGACTCGGAGTCCCCTGGGGGGTCTCCTCCAACGCCTCCTGCGCCGTCTCCATTACCATTCGGTTCTGGAGTCACAGCCTCTTTGATTCATATTTCAACGCCATTACTTACGGTGTATCGAAGGCGGAATCCCTGCTCAACAGGCTTGGTATCCCCTTCCTTTGGTGTCAATACTGACCGGGCCAGTGAGCGTACTGATTTCTTTGTTCTCTCATCTGAGAGCTTCGTCTGCAAAGCTCTAGTGAATTCTTTGAATTTCCGCTCAAAGTCCTTTTTCATCTTTCGCTCTGCCGCCTTCCTTTCCCTCTCCGCGTTATATGCGTTTTTCTGTGCTTCTTCCTGTATCTTTTCGGCTTCCTGACAAGACTTGGCGTATAGCCCGGACATACGTTCGCCATCTTCTTGGGCTTTTATCCGAACGTCTGCCAGTTCCTGAGATTGGGTATGCACTTGGAGGGCAAGGCGTTCTTGGGCTTGTTCCCTGTTATCGAGCAGAGTTGAAAGGGATCCCCAGGCTTTTCCAGAACGTCGGATTTGCTCGCTGAGGGCTGACCGCAGCTCTTCGTAATCTTCGGTAGATTTGGCCTTCATCAGCACAAAGGATGCTTGGACGATAGCCGCAAACACTTGGGATTGGATAACTATATCGGAATGCTTCTCGAGTTGAGCCCTTTCCATCTTTTCCACTCCTAAGTAAACGGCATCGTATATCTCGTTTTGTCTTATGATGAGGCCGTCGTAAGCTTTGGCCAATCCTGGGAGGGCCGTCTGTATCTCGAAATTTTTTTCCCTTGCTTCCTGAATAAGGGCGTCCATTCGCCCGAGCTCCCCGTTGATTCCATCCAAAAGCTCAATAACCCAGTCCGGAATATGTTTCCTTGTGATGGGCTGGTATTGTGTGACCTGCTTGTCCTTATCGCTGGATAGGATCAACGCATTTTCCCTCCTAACCACCGTGTACACGTCCGTCATGCTGGTGTCTGATCCGACCATTATAGGACGACGAAAAATTGCTCAACAGGGGTGGTGTGAAAGATGAGGAATCGAGCGCCGGAATCTTGCTGCAGTTGTACCGACGGTTCGTAGTCTGGGTGGGAGGCGTACGTAGTTAAAGACAGCAACGTGGAATGGGTATCGAAATAGGGGTGGTATTTCGTCCGAACTCATTCACCAATTCCAATGGTAAATGGCTGTGACGATGGTCGATAGAGCGGCTGCTGCTCTTCCGATTGTTCTGTGGGTTCCTCCGCAGTTGTGCTCGCAATAACACACGTCCTGATCTTCGCAATCGACGTGCAAGCCTTTGTATCTAGTCCAATGATCAGCGAAGACTGGATCGTCGATACTTAGGCCTCCTCCTTGTCTGGCTGCTTCTGTCCAGTAGAGGTTCCACGGATACGGCCTATCAGGTGCGTCCCAAACGTAATCCTCGAGAGGTTCTTCGACTTCGTTCAGGAGAGCGTCGATGCTATCGAAGGAGTTGAGAGGTTCTGGTTCTGCAATCTGCGATGGGATTCCCGCTAAATGGAAGAAGTTGACTCGACAGTGGCAGTTGGAGTCGTATGGCATCACGGTCGCTTGATGTATCTGTGTGGGTAGAAAGAATACCTTCCTCGGAAGCGTTTCTTTGCTGACAATATAATGTAACACCGGGAGCTTCGCCCCAGGTTTACCCAGTCAAAGTAGTATCCGTACTCAATTTCGGGACTTGCTTCGAAGGTAGTTTTGGAGGTTAGCTCGGGATGTGGAAATCACTAAAAGGTTCTGAACGAAAAGATTAGGCTTTCTCCAATGCGTATATTGTTAAGGCTTGTTCTCCTCGCTGAGAAGGTTGATGCCTTTCTACCCTCGAAGAACCCAAGGTCTTTATACCTTCGTCTTCGCTTTCTAACAAATACTTCTATCTATGCTTTTTCTCTAGAGCTCCAGCACCATAACCACCTTCGAACCTCCTTCGAACCAATGCCCGTTCCTTCGCAACTACCGCGGCCTCCATCTCTCGATCCTCTATCGTCTTTTATCGTCATTAGATTATGATCAGACCATCGGTAGCCTTTATGACATCAAGCTCGCGGGCTTGTGCCTCCGGACCAGTGGTACCCTTTCGATCTGATGGCCTCCAGACGAATAGGCCACTTTCGATAGAGAGCAGCTTCGCTATTCAGAGTCGGCACGTATTCTTAGGCCTCCGACAGTCGTCGGCATTTGGCTGGCGCCATACAGTTGTTTGTTGGCCGTCCGTTTGTTATCGGCGTTTCGGAGCAGAAGCGACCGCGGCCATTAACTAGCCGTCGATGCTTATCGATGGTGTGGGTGTTCGTTTGCTAGCCATCCGAAAAGATTGGCTCTGGCATCCGAGACGAGTGATAGGCGATGACATCTAATCAGAGAAATCGCGGGTGATCGTACGTGACCCCGCTGCGAACTTGCTAGGTGTAACACTCAGGAAGCAGCATGTGCAGACCCACTAAGTGAGTGGGTGCACTAGGCTTGCAAGAGTATAAATCATTTTCTCTCTTTCAGCCAGTGAATACCACCATTTCATCTGTTTGGGAACAATTCAGTACTGGATGGAATAGTGACATGCCATCCATCGAAGGGTAAGATGGAACCGGTGCTGTCTTTTGAGGAAAGTTCAGGACTGACAGGGAGAACAGCTGGGGATGGAAACGAGTTATAGCCAGTGGTCATCCACTGATATCGATGGATCCAAATGTGCATAGCACAACTTATATGTAAAACGGAATGATTACACTGACCATGATATAAGATCCATGAGTATTCTCTCCATTCACATTATGTCACACTTTGTGGCTGCAAAGATTATGCTTTTCTTCATGCACAATGCTATGGGTAATGATATACAGTGACCACTCAATGACGGCAGATGACAGTGGATATTCTATTTGTGTGGAGTAAGGATGAGACTGACACCCTGAATGCTGTCCAGTCCATGTGGCTATAATATCCGATGGCACTACTGCCCCCAGCCATGGGATGGGACGGTTGAGAAAACTGCTTTCAGTGCAACCGCAACAACACAGCAGATCTAGTAACAGATACACAACAGCCAAAACACTTTTTGCTTCTTGAGGTTTCTGAGGTTTCTGCTGGGTTTCCGAGATTTCTGACATTGGCAGGTACTGTATTTACTCAAATGTCATTGCCGAAAGCTTGTTAACATTGCTGAGATGAGTGATTGACCCCTCTCATTGGTGAACTCTCTTTGATGATGGCAAGATCAATTCAGTGCGAATAACTCATATTCAGGTTTCCATCCCAGGCTCAGTACAATTTGTCCCTGCCAATTTTGTACTTAGAGATATTTCTCACACCTCTGAAGTCTTGATTCACCATCACCATTGCCCTGACAACCATTCATACCCCTGAAGGTTTATTTTACTCACTCCACACTATATTTGCACTCTTGTCACCGTCACCATCACCATCACCATCACCATTACCAACACCATCACCATCACCATCATCATCACCATCACCTCACCATCACCCTGACAACCATTCATATCCCTGAATCCTTATCTTACTCGCTTTACCCTGTATTTCCACCATTGTTACCACACCATCACCATCACCATCACCATTACCCTGGCAACCACTCATACCCCTGAAGCCTTATATTTCTTGCTCTACCCAGCATTTGCACTGTTGTCACCATCACCATCCCCCTTACCCTCACAATTGCCATCACCATCACCATTGCCATTACCCAGACAACCATTCATACCCCTGAACCCTTATTTTAATCGCTCTACCCTGTATTTTCACCGTTGTCACCATCATCACAATCACCATCACAATCAACACCATCACAATCAACACCATCACAATCAACACCATCACAACTTACCATCATGATTTCCGAATGGTATTGTATATCCTCCTCCTCGTGTGCTGATGCTGTTCGAACTTTTGCAGAACCACTCTGATTGACTCGTGGATATGCTTATTTAATTCGTCTTGCCAAGTATATCAAACCGGTGAAAGCACGATGGGGTATGACTATGATTCACTCTTTACTGGCTGCTCTACATCTCTTTCTCCATCTTCTTTTCCTCCCCCTTCAGCGCTGATCCCGTCGACCTTGTGCAGATCAACTCCAATTGACTCGTTTGTATGCTCAATCGATTCGTCTCACCGTGTATATCAAGACAGTGAAAGCATGCTGGAGTACGTCCGCAATATTACAGTTGTGTTGAGTGACAATCAGTGGTGGAGTGATGATCAGTGAATGATATAAAAGATGCAGCACGACGAGAATGAAATCAGATTTCGAACGGAGACTAAAGCACGACGAGAATGAAATCAGGTTCCGAATGGAGTCTAAAGCATGACGAGAACGAAATCAGGTTCTCGAACAGAAGCTAAAGCATGACGTGATTGAAATGAAGATTCGAATCAGAGTCTTACGGGAAATGACGGAATTGCACCAAAGCAGTGAACTAAGAAACCAGCGGTTCAGATGTATTATGGAACGAGTGAAATCGCTGTTTATTAACCAGACGTATGGCGCAGGATACAGTTCTTTCGTCCCTTGTTGTCTCATCTATAAAACAATTCATCAGCTTCGGCTTTAACCTCTTTCACAATGGGTGATTCTGGATCGATTCTGTTGTGTACAGTCCTGGTTTCTTTAGCTACAGACAATTTTTGATTTTTGGGCCTTCTGGCTTCCGGCTTTTATGCCCCTTAGAACCCAAGCCCTGAACCCTCGACACCCTGCCCTGAACCCTTGACAGAAGAACGAGTCTAAAATCCATTCTACCGGTTATATTCTTGTGTTTTGTACTGTTATCCTCATCTCTTAGAATGCGATTACTGTCATCGCACTTGCAACGTATCCTGCAAAGTTTACCAATCAGGACGCAACTTCGAAAACAGATTGGCTATTCACTGCTACTGGAGACACATCTGTTTACCTTGTTTGTGGACCTTTTGAAGATCTACGAATCCAGATATTGTTGGGAATCAGTGCCACATGTAAACATATGAATGAGGACGAAAGGACCTGCAACAGTATTTATTTTTCGTACTGTTTAGAAGAAGAAGGAGATTTAGAGTACGATTATCCAAATCCAACCATCCACTGCAACTGCGGAGCACTTCAAGAGTGGGCTGAAATACCTACCTGCAACTGCGGTATAGAGGAATTTGATACATTTTTTGATTGCATCGAGCAGCGCGACTGTATCCTTTGTTCACTGTGGACCCTCAGTCTCGAAAATCTTTTGCCTTGGAATCTAGCCAGGTGTTGATGTGCTGGAATCCCAATAAGTGTATTTGGTGTGAAATCCCTTGTGGCAACGACTGCTGGATATATTGGAAAAGCGATACCTGGAGGCACATCTGTGACAAGTGCCTTGAAGTAGCACGAACCTTCGCCTGGAGAATCAATAAATATCTACACCAATCACCGTTCGAAAATTGCAAAGATGTCAGGAGAATCTTCAAGAGCAACCCATGATGTGGCGCTCATGGGGACACTGCATTTTGAACTGGAAAACGTAACGCTGGCAAATACAGAGATCATGAATCAAGCGCACCTCAGGAGTTACATTCAGGACATGAGCTGTAAGGACGAGTACGTGCTAGTAGGGCTCCGTATGGCCAGAGATGTCAAATAGAATAGATACGGTTGCAGACGAGAGTACATGATCATATGGAGTAGAGTAATATGTCAGATTATCACTGGAGTGCAATTGCACTCCCGTGAAGTGACTATATGCTGGGCAGTTACCCGGCCCTCAGCGGGCTGCCATCACTCGACCACCGCCATTACATCAGCACATGACTAAAAGCCCTTCCTCAGTTACCCACAACCAACTGGTGGAACGAATTGCAACAGGGACAGCAATCTGGCAAGAATGCTGAAGCACGAATATCGGAGTTGCTGGCAGAAGGAAACAAGGTCATTGAGGAACGGAACAACCTGAAACAGGAGCTACATCTTACACAACAGAAGTTAACAACCACGGAGGAAAGAGTGCCAGTCTGCACACATGGAGATCTGCAACCCAAGATCACAGATCTTGAACAACTATTGGAAAACAGAGCACCAGAATGGACGGAAAAACTCAGACAGGAACTAGAAGAAACAGACGAACAGTTAAGGATCTGTGGAGAAGAAAGAAACAAATATCGGAATCAGGTCTAGCGAGTATTAGTACTGGCAGGAACATCAGATGGTGGCAACGGTGGTAGAGAACACAAAGGCAGTCAAATTCTCAGGTGCTCTGGAACAGACCGATGGGCACTTCGAGGATGGATGGCACAAGTAGCCATGGAAATTGCAGATGAACCGGGACAATTGTTTAGCGAACAAACCAAAATGAGGTACACGACAAATCCACTAGAAGGTGTGGCCCTGAATCAACTTCAACCGTTCATCGACAGGAAAACCGGAGATCTGAAGTTCGAATCACTAGAAAAATTACTCGAACTGTTGCAATTGGCCTGTGGAGACCAAGACATACGGGCCACAGCGAATCGGGAACTGCTCATATTCAGGCAAAAGAATCGAGAATTTGACCAATACTACGCAGTATTCCAACGGTGGGTACCTGACGTTGATTGGAACAAAGAAGCCTGGTTGGAAGTATTACAACAAGGCCTATCTGCAGAGCTGAAGGACTCACTACAGCACTGCGACATCCCGTCGGACCTCACGGAATTGTCACCATATGCCCAGCGAGGGACTCCCATATCTGCACCCGAGCTGCGGCAGGAAAGTCGGGCAGATGCTCAGCAGGGTCAAAGATACACAAAACCACAAGCAACACCACACCTCCCCCAGTAATTGCACCCGCAGGCCCTGTGGCAGGTTTCCATGGCCCTGCTCCAATGGACCGTTCAGCAGTCAAGGGAAGGAAGATAACACCAGAGGAACGGAAAAGATGAAGGAATGGCGGATTGGGCATATACTGTGGGGATTCAAGGCACTTCGCAGCAAGTTGCCCAAGAAAATTGAAAGCAGCATCATGGCGGGTTGGTGTAACACCTTTGAAGAAAGCAGGAAATGAAATAGACGCAGATTCGGGAAATGAAGTCGAGTCGGAATCAGTATAGGCCAGTGGAATAAGGATGGACATTGCACTGGGCACAAATCTTCTTTGTCTACAGTTCTTAAGTCTCGTTTTGGAATTTCGCAGTTCTCGATTTGTAGCACAGAAATTAAGGAGTCTTTAATGAAAGCAAGCATCTTGTTGTGAAATGTTCGCTGACAATGGGTGACAGGTTAATCGATACGCATGCTGTAATTGACTGTGGACCCACAGGCATAGTATTTGTGCAAAAAGATTTTGTGCACCATCATCAATTAGAAGAGAAGGAATTAAGAGAATCATGAGAGTTAGAGGTTATCGATGGAAGGCCTATCGAATCAGGAACTATTACAACCATGGCCAAGTTAAATATGGAAATACGATCACATCAGGAGCAACTACCAGCATTTGTGACAATGTTGGGGCACTATCCGATCGTACTAGGATTGCCATTGTTACAGCTTCACGATGTAACAGTTAATTTCCAGGTACGCAGGACCCGCATTGCAAGCAGCTGCTGTCAACAACATTGCCAACATCATTGGAGAGTATGGATATGGGGCAATCACATTGAAACAACAGCAGCAGATTCGGAACAACCAAAATTAGATATATGCGCAGTAGCAGCATCTTGTTTCGTGAGAAGAGTCAGAAGGGAGAAACTCAAGGTTTACACCATCACACTGTATGAAATCAACACAGCCTTGGAAATAAAGGATCTACAAGCATTATCCCTTGAAGAACTCATCCCCAAGGAATACCACAAGTTTTTACCCCTGTTCTGCAAAGGTAATCGCTGAAACACTACCACCGCACTGACCCTAGGATCACAAGATTAAGTTCCAGAAGGGCTTCACACCCCAGTTTGGGCCTATTTACAGCTCATCTTGAGAAGAGCTACAAGTTTTACAGGAATGGAGAGAGAAGAACTTGTCCAAGAGATTTATCCAGTTGTCTTCATCACCATGCGGAGCCCCAACAATCTTCGTTCCAAAGCCGGAAGGAGGTTTAAGACTCTGTGTCAATTTCCAAGGTATAAATGGAGCAGGCATCCCAATAGTCCGTCCCGTCCAGGCTAGGCACTGCCTGGGATGGGACCATAAATTTTGGGGCAACGAATTTTGGACCGTTTGAGACCAAGGTAAAATCTGTCCAGACGGGACGGACTACAGGGTCCTGCAGTCTTGCAGCATGGATACAAACAGTCATAAAACTTCAGTTTGGGAAGCGGAAATCACATCATCATAGACTAGACTTCCAGAGTGAGTAATCCATGTCATGATTCGCCTCATCACCCCCAATTGGGTACAAATATATAGGTGAACTATGACAAGGTTCGAATGCACCGCCGGAAATGCAACTGGATATAAATCCATTTCTAGTACCACAACTAGGATCGGGAGCCATCGGTCCCCTGTAGGTACCTGTAGGGGCCCTAGTCTAGGTGGATCTCAGCCCCAGACGGACCAGGGCACTGAAATCATGCCCGGGACGGGACGGCGATGACGGGCCCCGAAAGACTGTAATGGTCCCGGACTGTTGGGATGTTTGAAATGAAGGAACAATAAAAAACGGGTACCCCCTACCATTGATCCAAGAAACCCTGCTGACACTCACGAAGGCTCGCTATAATACCAAGCTAGATGTCTGCGATGGGTAGAACATGATTAGAATCGCAGAAGGGGACGAATGTAAAACAGCTTTCAGAAGCTGCTATGCACTTTTCGAATCACTGTTTATGCTTTTCGGACTTACCCACCCACCAGCATTCTTCCAAGAATTCATCAACGACACACTACGACCTTTCCTAGACATTTTCTGCACGGCCATTTTGGACAACATCCTGATCTTCAGCCATAATCTGAAGGAATACAAGAAACACCTCAGAGCAGTCATAACCACACTCAAGGAAGCTGGTCTCTATCTAAAAGCAGAAAAATGCGAATTCCATAAGGAAGAAGTCAAGTACCTAGGGTCAATTGTCGGAGTAAATGGAATAAAAATGGATCTGAAGAAAGTCCATGCAGTTGAAAATTGAGAAGCACCAGGGAAACTTAAACAAGTTGAAGCCATTTGAGGCTTCGCTAACTTGTACCAACGATTCATACGGGATTACAGTAGGGTGGTACAACTGCTAACAAAACTGATGAAAAACCTAATACCCTTTCATTGGGGATCCGATCAGAAAAGAGCATTTGCCGAACACAAGTTAGCTTTCACGATGGCACCAGTGCTAGCTTATTGTGATTATGACAATGGGATAGTCCTGGAAACCGAGGCCTCAAGTTATATATCGGCAGGAGTTCGCTCTCAATATAACGACCATGGAGTGCTACATCTGGTCGCCTTCTTCTCCAAACAACACTCCCTCACTGAAGAAAATTACGAAATCAACGACCAAGAATTAGGCATGATTGTCAAAAGCCTGGAACAATGGAGACCTGAATACAATGGTTCAGCACACCCGATTAAGATTCTTACCGACCACAAGAACCTGGAGTACTTTATGACATCGAAACTGTTAAATTGAAGGCAGACCAGATAGTCCAAATTTCTGTCGAGGTTTAAATTCAACATAGTTTACCAGCCAGGAAAGCAAGGTCAAAAACGCGGGAGTCTATCCGGACAGTCCATGGTAACTGTTCTGCGGCAACGTGGACTGTTCTTGGCATCTGAATAGTAGGTGATTACTACTTTTTGCTGGGATAAGGGACAAGAGCCGGGGGTAGAGTAGTTATAAGGCGCCTGTCTGCGCACAATTATTACCTTCCCTTCATCAACTTGATACCTTCGCTCATTTCGTCTGGCTGCACACGCTCTCTTACAGTTCCTTTGACACATTCCTTCACACACTCTCTTACAGTTTTTTTGACACATACTTTTATTTCTATTCAATTATGACTTCGTCTGTCATGCTCAACAACTGCATATCTGTGGTTCTGCCCCAGTGGACCCCTCATCCAGCCCTTGCCCGTGATCCTACTCGTCTTGAGACTGTTTTACAACATGTCCATGCAATCCCTCGGTTGGAGCAACAGCCTCCTATTGATGGCGAAGTGTATGCAACCCAGTTGCAGGCCTACGAACAGCTTCTCAATTACGCCTTCTGCGCTGGATTTCAAGTGGTTACCGCTAGTGGGGGGGAAGGGAAAGGAAGGGTTCGCTACACATGCATCCATGGAGGTATTTCATTTACAGGCAAGTATCTGCAGCCAACTAATACTAATGGAGCTACAGGTAAGCCTCGAAACACCAGAAAGTTACAGCCTGAGGATCGTATGAGGAAAACTACAACTAAGAAAGTGGGGTGCCCCTGGTCTGTCACGGCTAGATTAGATGACATGGAGGGGGAGGAATATCAGCCGTTTCGGGCAGAGATTACTGACAAGGTTGCGGGTGGGATTGTTCCGGAGAAAGCATGGGTTTTGCGCGTGTGTGATTCTAGGTACGTACTTCAGGTGCCAGGAGAGTGCTTGGTCATTGAACCTAGTGCTGACTGGATTATTATTATGGTGATTGCAGCCATAATCATGACATGGCAGCAGACCCACATGTCTGTCTGATCCATCAACTGCATCACCCAGAGTATTCGCATGCACGGGCTGAAGCCCGTTGTGTCCGAGAGGCTGGTGTAGCCCACAATATGTCCCTTCGTTTGAACCATTCAAATGGCCTGCAACTGAGTGCCATTGCGTATTATAATTCTAACCGTGGGGCCAGCGGGGGAAAGGAGCTGAATTCTCCAACTGCACGGTTTTCCCGCCTGATGGATGAACATATTAATGCCGGCTTCAACGTGCGGACTTGGTGGACCCCATTGCAAGATTCATCCCAGCAACTTGAACAACTCTTCTTCTGTACTGACTCCAAAATTAATCTGGCTCGGAGATATGTCGCCTGTGCAATGATGCAAACCGATGCGACATTCAAAACAAATGATCTTGGAATGCCCCTAGCAACTCATACCGGAGTGACCAATACCAATCGTACCTTGCCATTTGCACTAAGTTTTGTTCGTTTGGAGTCAAAAGAATCCTTTCTATTCAGTTTCAAGCAGGTAAGTAATTCCATACAAAGGATGAACCATGTGAAGCTAGGATTCTTAGGTGAACGCTAATATTGATATTAGCTTAATGAACTATTTTGGTGCAATGGTGTCCCACCCCCTGCTGTCGTAATCTCGGATTCTGCTGTGGGCTTTCTAGCTGCCATTCCGGAAGCACAACCCGATGTGCATCATCATCTATGCCAATGGCATGCAGCAGAAAACATCAAGACACGTATACGGCGAGCAAACTATTCTGAAGAGGAGCAGCAGGATCTGGAAGACTGTATTTGGATGTGGCTACGGTGCACCAAGTTGGAGAATCTGGGAGAAAAACGAGCAGACCTTTTGATTCATATGCACGAGGATGAGCAAGTGTACTTCCGCAAACAGTGGCTCACACAGGAACACCAGTTAGTTAGCGCTTATGTGGTCCAATACCCAAATCTCGGATGTTAAGGGACATCTCGTACCGAGTCCTATCATAACCCAGTGAAAGAGTGGCTGAACCATCATCTTGGATTGGAAAAGGCGGTGAAGTATATTATGCAGCAGATAGATACCATGGTGCACAAAATCATGAGTGAGGAAAACCAGAGCCGGGTTGGGATCCCGATGGTAATTGACTCGGAAGGCTTCAAGTCCCTGTCACTCAAGGTAACCCGGTATGCTATCAGTCTGATAATTCCAGAATGGCAGCAGGCAAAGACCATGGTACTATCAAGTAATATGCCTCACCATTTTATAGCTTCGATTGTGCTGACTATTTGTGTACAGATGAGGAATCCCCAGCGGCTTGTAGTTGCACCTTGCCAAAAACGCACTTTTTGCCCTGTCGCCATCAGCTGTTACCATTTGCCAGAGCTGGCAAGCCGATTCCCCATTAGCTTATGCACCCCCGCTGGTGGCTTGATGGGCCAACATGGGTTCCCGCTGAATGGGAATCTGGTGTGGGTCTTACATCAGACGAACTAAATCCCCCTGCACTTGATAATTCAATACTTCACACCAAGTTAATTAACGATGGCCAATTGCTACTTGAAAAAACTGCTATCGAGCAAGAGTCATTTCGACGCCAGTTGGGGCCTGAAGACGCACAGAGATTCGCTCACATCCAGGAGTCACTAGCTGCCAAAGCCACGGAAACCTTCGAGACTGTGATTCCACCAGGATCTAAAATTACTTTTCCCCCACGCCCCAAAATTCGTGTTAGACAGGCTAAAACCCATGGTAAGGCTAAGGGCCGTGGAATGACTGCTGCCGAGATTGCTACCAAGGAATCCAAGCAACGAAAGAAACGCACCACTCAGAAGCAAAAAAGGGCTCAAAAACCGCGTGGGCCCCAGAAACATCAACAAAATCGCGATTCTTTAGATTATACTGAGGTAGTGCAGGCAGAGGATAACCAGGGGATGTTGGATTGTATTGTTGATAGGAAGCGCTGAATGGGTGCTTATCAAATAGTGGTTCAAACTTGACTTCGTTCTTAATATGTTAGTTCGTATATTTTGTAATTCAATAATCTCTGCTTTTCAATTTTGATTGATTTCCCAAACCTAGTACTGTACGAACTTAGGCCTGCCGCTTGTTGATCAATATTTAATTACTTACAGTTACTATTCAGACATCTAGTGTATGTATTCAGACGCCAGGAACAGTCCACGTTGCCGCAGATCAGTTACCATTGACTGTCCGGATAGACTCCCAAAAACCTGATGCACTCACATGAATGCCAGGAGAAATCCCTCTGAAAGGGGGGGCAGAACACACCCAGCAAATAATGCTAAAGATGGTGAACCTCGACGAGAGGGTACGCAACGGGTCATTCGTGGCATTCGGGGAAACAGTCAACCTGGATAGCAACACGGTATACTCTGAAGAGTTATGGAACTGAATTAAAAACCTATGTCAGCATTGCCCGTACAACCGTAGCGAAGGGCTATGTACGCATAAGGATCAGTCGCTAGAACTCTCTGAAATACCAATACTACCAACAGATGAGGATAAGCTCAAGTGGATTCAGGAATGCCGTGATTCTCTGGTCGCGGGACATCCAGGACGTGCAAAAACCTACCAGCTGCAGAGCCGATGCCATTCCTGGAACCACATGAGAAAACACGTAGATCGCTATATACACAACTGCCACACATGTCAAAGGAGTAAAGCAATCTACAGCAAAACTCATGGCCTGCTGTGACCGTGAGAAATAGCGGAGCAACCATGAAAAGATTGAAGAATGGACTTCGTAGTCAGACTACCAGAAAGTGAAGGGTTTAACGCAGTATGGGTAGTAGTCAATCGACCAACGAAGATGCGACACCTGGTACCCTGCACTGACAAAGTGGATGGAAAGTAGTTATGACAAATGTATGTAAAGGAAGTGATCAGACTGCACTGACTGCCCGAAACAATAGTGTGCGATCGAGGGCCGCAATTCACATCGGAGTTCAGGACACACGTCTGCGAAAGATAGGGAATCGAACAAAGGCTATCAACTGCATTTCATCCTCAGACCGACGGTCAAACTGAAAGAGTCAACGCAGAAATGGAACAGTATCACCGAAATTTTGTTAATTGTCAGCCACACAATTGGGTCCGGTGGTTACCATTGGCGGAATTCACAGCTAACAATCATACCTCAGAGACAACAAAGTACTCCCCGTATTTTGGCAACTGCAGTTTCCATCCGCGAATGACCTTTGGCCAACACCCAATTAAGGATCCCAACGTTAGTCCCGAAGTAAACGCACAGCAGACGGCCCAACGGATGGAGCAACTGGTCAGCAAACGCAGAGCAGAAATGAAAAGGGCTCAGGCCGTACAGTCCGAGCATGCCAATAAATCCTGAAGGGTCGGAATGGAGTTACAGATAGAAAACAAAGTATGGATGGACTCTAGAAACCTATCGACAGCCCAACCCAGTAAAAAACTGGATTGGCAACGGATTGGACCATATAAAATCACAGAGGTCGTCAGTCGATGGGCATATTGAGTTAAGCTACCAAGTCGATCACGCATTCACGACGTTCAACTGATATCCAGGCTTGAGAAGGCTGCCCAGGACCCTCTCCTGAATCAAAAGCAAGAACCACCACCACCAGTGATAGTCGATGGAGAAGAAGAGTACAAAGCCGAACAGGTGGACGATTCCTGGCTGTTTCGAAGACAACTTGAATATCTTGGGAAGTTGAGAGGATACGATGAGCGCACCTGGGAGCCCACGGCCAACATGGAGGGACTTAAGGCTATCGAAGACTTTCACACCGAACAACGACACAAGCCAGGATCGTGAACCTCGTAGGTACTGGGCATTGGTGAGGGGGAAGCTACTGCCACGGTTGAATTGAGTGACGATTGGTGGTGGAGTGATGATCGGTGAATAATATAACAGATGAAGGACGACGAGAATGAAATCACGTTTCGAACGGTGGCCAAAGTATGATGAGAATGCAGTGAGGTTTCAAATGGAGACTAAAGTATGATGAAAACGAAATCAGGTTTCGAACCGGGGCTAAAATATGACGACAATGGAATCGATTTTCCAATCAGCGTTTTACGGTAAACGATTGATTCGCACGAAAAAAGTGTACAAAGAAAGCTGTGGTTTGGATGTATCATGGAACGAGTGAAATCACTGTATATAATCCAGATGTATGGCGGAGGATAAAGTTCTTTCTTCACTTGTTCTCTCGTCTATATAACAATCAATTAGCATCGGCTTTCACTTTTTTCACATACGGTAATTCTGGATCGAGTCTCTTGCGTACAGTCCTCGGTTCTGTAGCTACAGACTATTCTTGACGCTTGAGCGTTCCGGCTTCCGGATTTTATAACCCTTAGAACCCAAGTCCTGAGCTCTCAACACCCTTCCCTGAACCCGTGATACTGATATCACAAGGCACCATCTTCTCAAATTAGAATGAAAGCCATCTTTATCAATGAATAACCTATTTGTAGGTGCACATACATTTAAGCTGCAGAACCGAAAGTGAGCGTCAATGGAGCATCATTGATTTTTGGTTGCACAACACCTCTAGCGTGAGGGATTGTATGTGGTACATTCATATTTTCTATTTTCTGACTGCCTTTATCGACTAAAAAGTTTTCAATAATGCACTGATGCAATCTCGGAAAATGTGTATCTGCGATTATCAAATGACAATCTATCGGTATCCCAGGACGCATCATGATCAAATAAGAACGAACGCCATTCTATACATTTTGTTCTATCATTTGCACTTGACCATACGTATAGGCTACTGGACTGAATGTGATTTTCAATGATTTTTGGTTGCACAACACCTCAAGTGCGAGGGATTATATGTGCTACATTCATATTTTCGATTTTCTGACTACCTTTAAGAACTGAAAAGTTCTCAATGATACACTGATGCTATCTCTAAAAAAGAGTATCTGCAATTATTAAATCACAATGTATCGGAATCGCAAGACGCATCATAATCAAATAAGGACCAACGTCATTAATTACAGTTGATTCAAATATTTGCGCTTGACCATATGCATAGGGTACAGCACTGAAAGTGAGCGTTAATGGAGCATCAACAATTTTTGGTAGCACTACACCATTAGTGCGAGGGATTATATGTGTTACATTCATATTTTTGAACATCTGACTACCTGTATCAACTAAACAATTCTGTATGATACACTGATGCTCTCTCTAAAAGTGTGTATCAGCAATTGTTAAATCGCAATTCATCGGTATCGTGGGACATATTATAATCAAATAAGTACGAACGTCATTTTCTACAGGTAATCATCCTATTTGTGCGTGACCATATAAATAGGCTACATGACTGAAAGTGAGTGTCAACGGAGCGGCAATGATCTTTGGTCGCACAACACCTCTAGTGCGAGAGATTATATGCGCTATGTTCATATTTCCCATTTCTGACTTCTTTTATCCATTAAAAAGTTCTCAATAATGCACCAATACTATCTCTGACAGCATAAATAATGAAAAGATCACCATATTGAAATTGATTTTATACAATGAAAAACTGGGCAGAAAGTGTAAAATGCCATGTGACACATGTGCGATGCTTTGTATTCACAAAATTCAGAAGAACCTGTTTTTAGAACCCACAGGTAAGACACAGTGGGTCTAACTAAACCCAGTAAAACCCGCGGGTCGGCCGGTTCAGTTCCTGGTCGGGAACCAGATATTACGTTGGGGTCGGGTTTGGTACGGTTCCAGAATCGGAACCGGACCACGGGCGGGTAACACGGACCCGTTGCTAACCCTAGTAGGCAGGCAAGACGATGTTCAACTTCTCCTGAACCGACAAGCCAGATCTGTTCTGGGTGCGCAGCCCATAACCCCTCATGGGGCACTGATGCGAGATGCTGGGCTTACATCCACTCCAGTAATCTTACACTCCAGACAACAACGATTCACAGCATGACTGGCAAATGCATGCCGAAGCAAACTGAAGGCGCTGCACAAAGACACCTCTTCTGGTATAACACCATGAGGGTCACTCCAGGTTTACCTGGTCCAAGTTGTATCCATACTTAATTTGGAACTGCTTCGAAGGTAGATTAGAAGCATCGCTCGGGATGTGAAAATCACTAAACGAATCTGAATGAACAGAATCACTTTCAGGGCGTATATTGTTAAGGCTTGTTCTCCTCGCTGAGAAGGTTGATGATGCCTTTCAACCCTCCAAGAACCCAAAGTCTTTATACCTTTGTCTTCACTTCTAAAAAATTCTTCTATCTATGCTTTTCCAGTGTTCTCAATCATCCCGTCCGTCCGAAATTCTTCAGGACGGGACGTGACGGTGAATGGCCGTCCGTCCGAGGGTACGACGGAAACGGAGCCGTCTTTTTTAGGCAGGACGGCGACGGATGGAGAGGACGGCCGGGGACGGAGCCCTGCCATCCCCGGGCATAATCTGTCGACATCCATTGATGTTTCTGTGGTACATACAATTTATATAAACTAGCTACAATTATCCAGACTGCGAAGCAAGATCCTGTAGCATCGGTTCCATCCGAACCATGTCTGATTCCGTGGCCCCAAAGATCAAGCACTGCTGTACCGACGATTTCAGAGATTCCGAAGCTTCAATAATATCATCCCCCAAGCGGTTTCGTACATCACTGATAAGTAACTTTGCACTGCTATATACATGTTCTGGTTCATCTGACATTGCAGGAATACTCATCAGCTCGACCCCCATCTGGGCAAGCAGTGACTGGTGTGAATCATTCAGTCTATCAACCCAGTACTGCAGAACCCCAGCTGGTATCTCATCCTCAGATTCTCGATCTTGGAATCACTCAAACTGATCGAGGGTATCCGCTGCCCGACGCTGGCGTTTCTTTGACTTCCAGTTAGGTATAATGTTTGTAGCCTCTGTAACGGTGATTAATGGTGTGGAATGGTTCGATGCTTGGGATGATTGACTGTTTGATTGAAACTTGGAGCGCCAATGGTTTCGAACTGCACACTCAGCACCACTAATCCAATTCGGACGCTCCTCCCATTTCTTCCGAAACCACTGCAGCTTCATTTCACGATGTAATGCAATTGCACTATAATATACCGGTGTTTCGTCTACCTTATTGTACTACTTGTCAAGTAATTGCCAAACATTGTTGATGGCAGTGATCATATGGAGACTCACTTGATCAGTGGGAAGGGCAGAATATGCAGTCTTTCGATCCTCCATATGTAGTGACAGTTCATCCATTGCTGGCAAAACATCATACAAAGCACCCTGTGTTCGATGGACGTGAAGCATTAGTTGCCACTTGCGAAATGGTTGTAGAAATTGCATGATGTCTGTTAAAATTGACCAGTCTTCGGGTGTCAATTCATCGTATTTAAGGGCTGTTGTGTGGGCATCTCGCTCGCCATGTTGATTGTGTCGTATAGCAGTGGATACAAATTCCTCCAATGCTTCCCGCTGGTGCAGTGCTCTTTGAAGCTCATCATAATCACCACCCCATCGAGTTTCATTGCCATGTACCAGAGCTGATGCAGTACTCTCTGGATTTAATTGTCTGACCTTCTCTTCATATTTATCTCAATGCTGGGGGCTTCTTCCAATCCATTCAATAATGTTGTGTAGTTTGTCAAGTGGTCCTCGTGTGCGCCACAATAGAAGTTCTGCCTCGTAATTCTCTTGATCGGCAAGTGAGTCAGCCTCCCGTTCAAAAGTCTCTGGGTCATTGCCCCACAGAAATGCTTTGACGACAAGATTGATAATGTGTCCTAAACATTGTAGTCTTCGCTTAACAGGATCAAATTCAATACCAAGCAGCTGCAGGTTTGCTGCAATGCACTTCATTGCAGTGTCATTGTTTGAAGCATTGTCAAGGGTAAAGTAGCCTATATTGCCTGCAATCTTGAATTCCTGGGCAACAGTCCAGACGAATTCGGCTTGATTTTCACCGGTATGCCTGCCACAAAACCGCCGAAGTCCAAGAAGTGTATGCTGCAGTGCACCCTGCAAAGAAACCCAGTGTGCAACAATTCCCAACAGTGCACGATGATCGGAGATTCTCCGGACATGGCGTGGTGACTGCAAAGCGGTTAAGTGTACTGCACCTAGCAGCAATATACACACCTAACATGTCAACTGAGGCAAAAACTGGGACTTCCATCATTGCGGAAATGGTATAAGTAATATGTCCCATGGTTACAGAGCTTTTCTTGATTCTCATTTACTTTAGAGCAGGATGAGAGTGATTTTGTTCGTTCTGAATTTTCGTGGGGTGACAAGGATTCAAGGACCCCTGTCAATAAAAAATGTTGATGATTTCTATGGCAGAAGAATATATTATCAACACTGCAAATACAATTTGCATTTTTTGTTGGCAGGAACACTTGGGTGGAATATGGGGGGTTTAGTTTTAGTCTCTATAAATTTGGCCACTTCATAACTTTGCTGGCGGAAATGTCACCATCTATACAGGAATAGTAACATTAACCGCTAGGTGCAGTACACTTAACCGCTTTACAGTCACCACGCCCTGTCCGGAGAAATTCCGCACAATGATTGGGTGACGTCCATAAATCAAAGCTAAGGTGAATTCGTGTAGGGAGATACAATAGTGCCGAAACAATTTCCAGCTTCAATGAGTTGTTGCAGGTGGTCATGTTAGAGTGCAGCTCTGCTGCATTAGTGCGGCTCTGCGGGTCACTCGCGTAGTTAGCTTTAGTGCAACTTCGGCTGCATCACCAATAACATTCACTTCTACACATACGAACGAGTCTCTTTACCCACATTGGTAGCAACACTCGACTTCTGACGGCGTCATAAGCATCAGAAGTGATCGAAAACAACGCACGAAGGTTGATTCACCCGGTTGACCCTCGAACCAGTGGAACACCGGCCGCTCAGAAGCATCGCACGCGTCCTCCAACTTCGCGACCATTCCTGCTACGTACGACGCACACAACACGCAGAATGTCAGTTTTAAAGACAAAATCGACCAAGCCGCGTCAATTAGGTTCAGCAGCAAGTTCGCTACCTTGGCCACCGCGGGCTTCGAACGTGCAGAACATCGCACGGCAGGATATGTTACGGAACGCAAGAAGATCATCGACGACGGCCCAAGGCACTTATCTGATCACTCCATCCACTCGATCAAGGCTACGGAGGACGTCCAGCTAGAAATCATCGATGCTGGCCTATCGGAGAGTTTAGAACAAGCCGAAAAATTCTCCATGGTTTGCGAACTCAACGAAAGCTTAGCTGCAAAAGTCAAGGAGTCGGAGGCTGCTGTGCCTGTTGAAGGACCGAACAAGGAGTTAGCGGCAGCTCACCAAGCAATAGACGAGTTGGAGGAAGAGCTCCGGATCGAGAAGCGTCGCACTGCCAAATTGGAGAGGTGGCTAGAGAAGTGCAAGTCAGAACCGGAACACACCGTCGACCACACCGCCGTCGCACTGCTCCGGCCAGAAAAAGATATGCTGCTGCACCAAGTCAAAAGTCTCTCCTCCGAGAAAAGCGAGCTTGAATCCGAGTTGAGAGCTTTCGAGTGCGTCATTCAAAGACTTACAACTAACCAAGAAAATGCGACTGCGGCACCCAACGTCTTCTCCGAACCGACCCCACTCTTATCTGGAAACCATGGCTCCTTCGAACCGACCCCTGGCGCGTCAGGAAGCCATGGCTTCTCCGTCAAATCGTCTAACCTTCCGACGTATGATGGCAAACGAACCCTGGATGATGTCACTGCATTCCTGTTCGCTTTGGAACGACACTTCATGAATGCAGCCCAAGCCATCGGATGGGTCGGCACTACGGGTTGGGGAGAGCAAGCAGTGCTACAGCTGAAAGGCGACGCAGCAATCTGGGCCATGCATCGTTTCCCAATAGGTAGCCCTATCAAATGGTCCACCTTTTGCACGGAGTAGAAAGCTAAGTATATTCCGTCCAATGCCTTGGATCTGGTCAAACGCGAATGGGAGGAGCTGAGCCTGAAGAAGGGAGAACGCGTCACAGAGTTTAACTAGCGTTTCCGTCGCCTCCGTTCGAAGATGGACCCGCACCAGCCGATGCCAGCCGAAATGTTAGCCGACACTTATGGATACAAGATTGAAAAGGGCAACCAGGGAGTTTACAAAGATTTAGTTCCGTATATTGGCATGCGCAATAGGACTCCAACCGTTGAGCAGCGCATGGAGCGTCTTGCTGCATTGGACACGTCTCTCAACAAATCTCAACCTGCAAGTGGCTCCAACGCGAACACTAGTACAACTACAAAAGCCTCAGCCAAAAAAATGGAATCCAAGAAAAGCGATACAACTGGCGCAACTGGCATGGCCAAAGACGACGGTTTAACCTGTTATAACTGCGGTCAGATGGGCCATATCTCTCGCAACCGCCCAAACCGCGACTTGATGAAGAAGTTACTGGAGCAAGCTTTGGTCAGCAATGATGCCCCGAAAGCTAAGTCTGGCCGCCCGCACAAGGACAAGAAAAAGGGAGGTGCGCTGACCAGTCGAAAAGAGAGTGGTAGGCTTGCTGAAGAGAAAGAAGTCAAGCAGGAGTCGGACAGTGAGGTGGACAGCGAGATGGAGAGTCTTTCAGATTTGGACGCTGAGATGGGAAAAGTCAAAGGAGGTCAGTAGCTGCGGCTGTACCTCCCGTGAAAACACCATCATGTACGGTATCTTCAAAAATGGTGGCAAGCATGTACCAGATAGTCAATTCAAATATTTCACCCGTTACCACCACTTGAAAGTCAGTAAACTGGACAACGCAGTGGTCGATCTGCTAAGGTTTAATGGCAAAGTACAATACCAAACAGAGCGGGGATGGTAGAGCAGCAAGAAAGCAAGAGTTGTGAAGGACGATGGTGCGTCAGAGAACTATGTCAGTCGGAAGTTCCTTGATGAACTGAAACGTCAAGGAGCCGCCCTAAATACACAAGATGCAGGATGGATGATTGTGGAAAGCGCCAATGTCAATGCAGAGGACGGCATAGAGAAACGCCAACGAGTCAAATTGAAACTGCGACTTGGTTCGTCATACCTCTGCGAGGCAGAATTTACGGTCTATGATGTCAAAGGCTTGATATTGTGCTAGGCAAAAGATGTATGCGCGTCATAAATCGCCGTTGTGAAATCGACCATGACAGTAACGAGATCTGGATCGCCAATAACCTCTGGGAGGAAAGAGAGGCTGGCCGAATTGACTACCTACAGGGCTTACGCCCCTTGGACGTCGACGAAAGTATAGTGGAGCAGGCCAAATTCATGGGCATCCACATCATACGGAAGACGGAACTCAAAATCATATCGGCACAACTGTTGCAGCGGGCCATTTTGATCAACGTGCACCACCGCGGGGATGGCGACACCAATCCCACGGACGGGCCACAAGGAGAGTTTCAAAAAATTTTGAGAGAATTCCAGGGCCTCTTTGGCGAGCCAACTTAGGCAAATTCGCAGAAAGGAAGGCAGGCTGATTTCGAAATTAAAACGGACCCAGATGGCAAAATACCGTTCCGCACACCATATCGCATCTCTCCGCGCGAAGAAGAAGAGCTTCGGAGGCAGATAGACAAGGCAATTTACTGCAGTTGGATTCAGCCCTCTCGAAGCAATTTCGGCTCACCAGTATTCTTCGTGCCAAAATGTGACGGTACGTTGCGTATAAGCATCGATTATGGTGCAGTAAATGCCATAACCGTCAAGGACCGTTATCCTCTCCCACACATTGAAGATTTATTCAACTCCATGCATGGCTCCTGCTGGTTCACCAAATTGGACTTGGCAGCCAGTTATCATCAAATTCGCATCGCAGCAGCCGATAGACAAAAGACGGGCTTCACCACGAAATTTGGCTTATACGAGTGGAGAGTCCATCCGTTTGGCCTGGTGAACGCACCGAGTCAGTTCATGCGCATGATGAACGGAATTCTAGAGCCAATGAAACGAAAGTTCATCGTTGTATACCTTGATGATATTATGATTCACAGTCATACCCTAGCAGAACGCGTCGTACATGTCCGAGAAGTACTGACCTTGCTGACGGAACATGGTCTCAAGGCCAATCGTGCAAAATGCGCCTGGGCACGTCAGAAAGTCGACTTCTGCGGCTTTGATATTGACAAGGACGGTATCCACGCCCAACAACATAAAACCCATGCGGTCATGGATTGGCCCCTACCTGAAAACAGTAAGGACGTCAGAGGCTTCCTGGGCCTCACCAGTTACTATAGGAAATTCATCGAACACTATGCTCACATCGCCACACCGCTGTATGCCATTGCCACCCCTCTGAACGGTAAAGAAGACATTGGGCGGCGAAGTGGAGAGCCGAGGAAGGTCATGCGCTCTCCATTCGCCTGGGACAAGGAATGCCAGCATGCTTTCGACACACTCAAGAAGGCACTCTGCAATGCCCCAGTCCTTGCTGTACCAGATTCCAAAGCAAAATATTGCCTGCACGTCGATGCTAGCCAATATGCGCTGGGCGCGGTGCTCTCCCAGGTACGAGACAAGGCAGAGAGGGTATTGGGTCATTTCAGCCGTAAATTACACGATGCAGAGACGCGATACCTCGTGTATGACAGAGATCTTTTGGACATCCGAGACGCGATATTATACTGGAAGTTCAACATACACGGGGCCGAGCAGCCATTTTTGATACAGACAGACCACGCAACCTTGCGTTGGATCCTCACACAACCACACCTCACCGTTCGTCGAATGGATATCCTGACGGTTCCCCAGAATTGTGACTGGGAAGTCAAGCACATCCCGGGTACCAAGAATAAGGTTGCGGATACGTTATCTTGCCGTCCGGATTTCCGACGGGAGCGTTGTCATCTAATGGCACTTGAAGTTACAGCAGCAAGAGAATGGATTGATGATATCAAGGCGGGCATAATTCAGGACGAATGGTTCGGGCCTATCGCACATTTTGTGGCCAACCCGAATGAGCGCCCCCCACCGCCAACCGCATCGATGAAACAGCGCAAATTATGGGTGTCAGCACAACGGTTCTATTTGGAAGGGAATGGACTACTGTGGTTACGTGATGACTTAGAAAAGAAAGAGGTGGAAAAGAACGCAAGGGCAAGGAAGAAGAACGGGGAAGAAGAAATAGAAACAAGGACAAAAGAAAAGGAAGAAGAAGGAGAGGCAGAAAAAAACGTAAGGGCAAGGCAGAAGGATGGAGAAGAAAGAAGGGCAAGGAAGAAGGGAGGGATAGAAGAAACAATGGCAAATGCGAAGGAGGAAGAAGGAGAGTCAGGGAGGAACGCTAAGCGGGGACGGCTATGTATTCCAACGACGATGAGACGACAAATTCTCCATGAGGCCCACGACACGCCAGCAGGGGGACACTTCGGCGCGGATCGCACATATTCGCGCATGAAAGACAGATATTTCTGGAAGAAAATGTGGCGAGATACACCGCGATATGTTGCGGGCTGCGATTCATGCCATCGAACCAACCACCGGAGCGGGAAACCAATGGGCCTCCTGCGACCACTTCCTATAGCTAAAGGCCATTGGCAAAGAATCGGCATCGACTTTATCACTGACCTGCCGATATTAGCAAGTGGCCACGACTGCATTGTAACGTTTGTCAACCATATGACAAAGAGAGCACATTGGTGAGCCTGTAAGAAAACAATCGACGCGCCGGCCTTTGCGTGCATATTGATCGACGACAATGTCCGCTTGCACGGAGTGCCACTGGAGGTTGTATCGGACCACGATGTACGCTGCACAGCAGACTACTGGAGAGCGGTTGAAAGGATCCTGCAGACAAAGCTGCTTATGTCAACGGCGTTCCATCCAGAAACGGATGGTATCTCTGAGAACTCAAATAAAACGGTCGTACGTTAATTGGAAGCTTCGCAACTCATGATCAAGCCAATCGGAACGACTACCTTCCACTAGCCGAGAATGCTTATAATTCTTCCGTACACTGTTCGACCAACCACACGCCATTCGAACTCGTCCTTGGTTATGAGCCGCCTTTGCCGCTAGACTCAATTGCAGATCTCCAACGGCCACAGACCAATAAATCGGCGAAAACCCTACAAGGCCAAGAATTCGTCGAACAATTACAGCGTATTTTGGGAGTCGCTAGGGATGCGCTCCGCAATGCCCAAGATGAACAGACGGCCGAAGCATATGAATCACGACGCCCAATCGACCCCGCCCTCACCGCCAGTGCGAAGGTATTTCTAGATACAAAGGATTTGCCAATCACATATGCAAACGTTAACCCAACACGCCGCAAACTGGTACATCGTTACATTGGGCCATATGAGATCCACCGAATACGCAGGAACGCCATCGAATTAGATCTTCCAAACGACATGACGATCCATGATACTGTTAATGTCAGCAGGCTCAAGGTTGACCGTACGGACAATTCTAGAGTCGCTTGGCGTCCGCCACCTCCGCCAGTATGGACAAGCCGCGCTGGCACAAGTTATGTCGTCGAATCAATCGCAAATCACCGGGCAAGCTCTGATGGAACCGGTTGGGAATACGAAGTGAAATGGGATGGATGGGACGAGAAGAATAACACATGGGAGCCAGAGGAGCATATGGCAAAAGCAAAAGAGACGGTGAAGCAGTATTGGAAGGAAATAGGCAGGCGGCCAAAGGGGAAAAGGAAAGCGAGATTGAAGAAGGCGTGAGATGCAAGTTTAATTTGCGTTTTTTGGAGGAAGCATTTGGTTTGTTTGTTTGTTTGTTTCTCAGTCGTGGTGGCGAAACGGGAACCTCCATTGTGTTCTGTTGTTTGGCTGGTCGAGAGACGTCACGGAGGCATGTTTGGTTTTGATCAGGGTCTTTTGTTTCTTCGAGAGGTTTCTCGAAGATGATTGGAGAAGGTTGTGATGCAGGTGGTCATGTTAGGGTGCGGCTCTGCTGCATTAGTGCGGCTCTGCGGGTCACTCGCGTAGTTAGCTTTAGCGCGACTTCGGCTGCATCACCAATAACATTCACTTCTATACGTACGAAAGAGTCTCTTTACCCACAGTTGTACAAAGTCATAATCCAAGAGCGAATTGTATTTCCGGACTTTGGAAGTGCAATTCGGAGTGATCTATAATCTGCACACTGGGCAACAGTCAGTCAGCAGTAGACGAATTTAGAATAGAATATAATGAACATACACAGGCCAGCAGATAGAACAGAACCATACGGAAGGCATGGCTTTCCACCTGGCGAAACGCAATGTGGTTTACAATGATCCATAGAAGAAGAAGTTGTTTGAACAGATCAAGATTGAACTCAATTCGGTGCTGTGTTTTTCCAAAGACTTTGTCAATTCGCTGGGATACAAGATGCTTGGAATCCATCGGTCCATTCTTATCGGTATTATGGATATCTCGCAGATATTCTATCATGTTTTTGGTTCCTGTTACGGCAAAGGTTTGTGCTGATCGAATACTGGGACCTATTGCAATCAGTATGGAGTATGCTATACTTGTCAAGAGGAGTATAATACAATGCATGCAACGCCAGCGTAGTTTCCCTTCCTTCGAGATATACTCGACACCATTTGCAGCATTAAATAAATAACTCTTGCGCTTGATCTTTTGTCGTTTGTAAATGGTACTTCCAGTGGTAGGGGAGGTATCTGATGCAGAAGATTCAGCCGAACCAGTGCCAGTGCCAAACGATGGAGTCATCAGAGTATTTGGTACGCTGCTGAGAAGGCTAGATTCATCATCGGAAAATGTTGGGTCATCGAATTCGTTGGGGTCGATTCCAGCAAGCATAGAAGAAATGGGAGTCAGAGGGAGAGCGTCAGGTAGAGATTCCATTGTAAGTCTGGTGTGGTGCAGAAGGGATGGTTGATGGAGATGTATATGGAAAATTAGGTGCACCTTTGTTCTTTTTATACTGTTCATCATTCTCCTCTCCTCGCTCTCTAAAACTATTGTATAATTGATATACAATCTATGCATGAATGTATCCATTTATATATCTCTTACCGCGCGCTCTCAGGACCGAATTATGTTGCATCTAAGAATATACGGTAGCCGCCCGACATCGGCCGGGGACGGTGGATGTCGGCCGGGGACGGTCAAAGTACCGTCCCCAGCAGACATCGGCCGTCCAGCCGTCATTCTTATGCTCGGACGGGACGGACGGTTGTGGCGCCGTCCCGTCCGTCCTGGCAAGATCTCGGACGGCATGCCGTCCCCGGCCGTCGGACGGGACGGTTGAGAACACTGTGCTTTTCTCTAGAGCTCCAACACCGTAACCACCTTTGAACCAATGCCTGCTCATTTCGCAACCACTGCGGTCCTCCATCTCTAGATCCTCTATCGTCTTTATCGTCATTAGATTATAATCAGACCATCAGTATCCTTTATGACATCAAGCTCGTGGGTTTGTGCCTCCGGACCAGTGGTATCCTTTCGATCTGATGACCCCCAGACGAATGGGCCTCTTTCGATAGAGAGCAGCTTTGCTGTTCAGAGTCGGCATGAATTCTCAAGCCTCCGGCAGTTGTAAGCGTTTTGGCTGGCACCATTCAGTTGTTTGCCGGCTGTCCGTTTGTCATCGGCGAGCGTCAGCTTCTTGGCCAATAGCATTCACCTGTTTGTTGGCTGTCCGTTTTTTATCGGCGATTCTGAACAGAAGCAACAATGGCAATTCACTAGCTGTCGTCACTTATCGATGGTGTGGGTGTTCGTTTGCTAGCCATCCGAAAAGATTGGTTCTGGCATCCGAGACGAGTGATAGCCGATGACATCTTGTTACTGTATGGGGAGAACCGTGTGTATATACTGAGATACAGAGAGAAGAGACAGAGACTCGAGATATATACAGGAGGCTTCAGCCCCGGTTACAGCCAGCTGTATCAGACCCTTGTACATATGTAACACATCTAATCAGGGAAATTGTTGGTGATCGTACGTGACCCCGCTGCGAACTTGCTAGGTGTAACAGTCAGGTGCAAACTAGTACTGGAAGTGCTTCTATTGTAAGTCTCTCTCAATCAGAAAACTACCAGCGGTGCTTATTTTCAAACCGGTTCGATGAAGTATATGTGTCGAGGTACAACGAAGCCAACCTACCATTTAAAAAGATATCGTTCCACAAAGATTACCCTTGAGTTCCATCTTCGCCAATTATCTGCAGTTTGATAATGTGGCGAAGTTCAATAGGCAACAATTCAGCCAGAAGGTGGTTGATAAAATGCTTCTGCTGTGGATCATCTATATGAATATTCCATCCCGTGTGACCCCGGACTTTCACTTCATTTGTTTTAATGGGTTTGCCCTGTTTGGACTGGTCCAGACCAAGCCTGTCCAGTCCCAGACTGCCAGTCTGGGGCTCGGTCCAGTCCAACCTTCCTGTTGGACCGGACCAGACTGAGCCCTACCCCAGACCGGGTCCGTCCGGACTGGTGGAATCATTGCTTTCAGGCGGGCTTTGGGGTGGCCGGGCCGGGCCGGTAATCTCAACGCCCACGAAGGCCGGGCTTTTAAATTAAAAACCCCGTGGGCCGTATGGGCTTTTTAATCGCTTGGGAGATGACATAATTTGTGCGTTGAATGTATGAAATCTTGGGAGAAAGCGGGCATTATGGAGTCAAGTGAGGTCAGGAAGTTGGAGGAGACGGTTTGGGCATTGAAACAACAGCCTGATGTAGTTTGACATAATGCTAGGAGGTCAGGATCGAGGTGTACTTGCTTGTTTTCTTCTGGGCATTTTATGGACCCCACTACCCCACAGCTTATTTCTTAAGAACCAGGGCTTTACCGGACAATCCATCAGGTCAAAGTATTCTTGTTAGTGTGTATTTGGTCTCTTCAATTTATAACATAGCCAGTAATGATATCATGGCTCTATGACTTTTTCAATCTGTAGATGCCACCCGTGGATGTGAATCACAAATGAGCACTCGGCCCGCTAGGCCTACAGGCCGGCCAGGCTTGAGCCCGAAAAGCCCGCGCTAAGGGCGGCCGGCCGGGCTTTATATAAAGCCTTCGGGCCGGGCTTCAAGATGTCAGGCCCGGCCCGGCCCGTTTTGAACACTGAAAACATGCAAACGTCTCAAGATAGCACTTGCAGTAGACGCAACACAAGACAAGATTTGGCGGAAATTTAAAACTCTGTTGCATATATGCGTTTCGTCTACTATTTCCAACCTTGTATGAGGTTCATGGCTTGTATGAGGTTCATGGCTTGTATGAGGTTCGTGGCTTGCATGCATACATGCATAAGCACGAGAGTTTTAGACTAGATGTCAAGCCGTAGAATACCGGGCGTCAGCAGCAGAGAGCAACGAGAAACCCTCCGCCTTCCTATCCTTCCATCAACTAATCCGAAAACCTGCGTAGAGTACAACATCCACCCAACTCGTATCGCCGAGTTCACCCAGCAGCATCAATCCAATTCCCACCCTTCCGCATCTCACCGCCATCACCCTCTTCAAAGACTAAAGCTTCTTGATCGTTGTCGGCCTCCTTAACATTCCCATTGCCGCCGACACCTCTACTAGCCCAGTTTGCCTCCAGTATTACATGCGCCTCATAATTAACCCCTCAAGCATGGTTTTAGCTACGAGACGATGCTGAAGAGGTACGTATCCAAATCCACGGAAACTTGAGCGCTGCGTTACTGTACTACGCCGCTTGTAAACTGCATCATAGTCTGTCAGCCCCAGCCTCCTCACCTGCTCCGTAATCATTAGCCGTGAAGCTAAAAAAGGGGAAGTGGGGTGAGTGGCGCTCGAGCAGGTGGACACCGAGGGAAGCAGTCGACCCGCCGGGCGGAATGTTTGGGGCATTCCGTCGAGCATCGACGGTCATAGAAACCGTTCTTGTCCGCGCAATCAAGGGTGAGAGAGGATTCAGTGGAGTGCTCCGGTATGTAGGATTTTGACGTTCATAAAAGAAGAGGGGTGTGTAAGGTGTAAGTGTCCCTGCGATAGCCGAAGCGAACTGACAGGTATCAGTACGCAGAGATAGTGCGCGTGTATGCGTCTCTTCAGATCTGTGCCTCAATCTTGTCTTCCCGCTTCTTCCTCGTCCTTTTGCTCCCCTCTCCCGCAAGATTCGTTTCCCGCCCATCCGCTGTCCACTGCATCGCCTTCTTCCGCCGAAAAGGCTCCGGCTCAGTCTGTATCGACGGCTCTCCCTGCACCCCCGCATCGTCTTCCGTCTTCACCAGCCCGCAAAACAGCATCCACCAGAGCTGAACCAAGCGCGACACGATCCTCTTCGACTTCGGTAGAGTACCGCCGCGATACTATGGCCGAAATACTCATACATCCCGGTTCGTCGACGTAGGTGCGGGGGATCTTGGCGCGATGGAGGGGGAACCGCGGCGGCTGCTCGCAGGTTCGCAGATACGTCTGCATGTCCGGGTCGGGCTCCTGCCTAAGTTGGGTGTGCTCGATCAATACCACAGGCGACGTGACTGTCGCAGCAGGTAGCGCATAGAAGTAGCGCTGCGCGACGGCGAGGAGTTAGGCACAGGAGGCAGCAGACAGGTCGCGATAGCGGTCATCACCACGCTTCACCTCGACGACGGCAATTAACGGCGCGGCCTGTTCGAATTGCAGGAGGCAACGTGGGTCGAAGCGCCATGGAAGGAGCGTCGGAGGGCACTATCAGGGTCGCGTGTGCTCTAGCACTCGAGTTGATTCGTCACGTAGAACTAGTAGATGGGTTTGCCGACATGGATGTGGAAGTGAGAAGGCGAGGGATCTTGGCAGCGTAGCCGGCATGGTAGGTGTACTGCAGATCCATTAATCTATAGCCTGATCAGCGGGGCGGTGGTAGCTGGAGACCTTTTGCCGGCTAGGTAGTCCTTGTAGGAAAATGTATCGGGGTAATGGAGCGAGCGTAGGAATAGGGCAACAACAGCTTGCAAGTCGGGAGTTGGGAAGGCTTGAATGACGTCGATCGCGCGGTAGGGGCGGAGGTAGCGATGGAGGTGGAGCCAGAGGAGGTGGTTGTGGTCCTGTCAGGAAGGTGGTGAGTGGATGTCTAGGGCGTCCAGGTAGATGCGTCGCCAACTAGATAGCTTCAAGCCGGTACCTAAGTCATTGCATGAAGTAGATGTCGTTAGAACAGATAAAGAGTCGACAGGATTTTGGGGAATGGGAGTGGGAATGGAAGTGGGAGTAGGAGTAGGACTGGTAGGCATGACGAGGTTGTCAGGAACGGAACAGAACTGAGGGTGACGGTAGTGAAGAGTGGAGGTGCCACAATGTTGTACGAGCACAACTTTGCGAGATAGAGATGGGGTAGATAGGATCGATACGATAAGATAAATTAGAGAGCTAGACTACATTTGTTGGAGAGCTTGGCATTCGGCCATAGGTTCCGAGTATCTCTGGCGCCGTATAACATATCGATGGTCACTGCGCCGGTTTACGCGCCGACCATCTGAGCCACAATCAGCCTGAGCTGCCACAGTACCACACCATATTAACCCGGATATACTCTCCAATTTAAATGGGTACCGCAACAGGGTGTGCGTGGGGGCAAATCTTATCTTATCTTATCTGTGAGTGAGCAACTGTGATTGACTGGGTGCGCGCGTACTCGCCGGATTTTCAAGTGTCCGGACATCCTTATCATTGATTAGACGATTTCGATAATATTAGATTATATCATGATCTCGCTGATACAAAAATTGATGAGCAATAGACACCACATAAAAATTGTGTATGACAAACGCCCATAACACCGCACCATCACAAATATTAGTATGAACTTGAAACCTGGAGGAATAAACATTGATATCTTTTCTTTTAATAAATAAATACTGGGGAAATTTGATCATAAAGTGTTGACTAGCAGTGGATGCCGAAGCGGCTCTCTATGGTTGTTTTAGTGATTATAAGCCAGTAGTCTCAACGATTCGCTTTGAACTGGTTCGAACCGGTTCACTCCCCCGCCTGAACCAGTTCACTCACCGAACCGGGAACGGTTCGAACCGTTGAGACCACTGTCATAAGCACTACGATCTATGGGATAATGACGTGTCCGGACACTTGAAAATCCGGTGAGTATACAAGGCAATTTCTCAGCGGTGAGTCTTGACTCTTTTATGGTGCTGACCGAATACTAGGCTTTCACCCGAGATCGTCGACGGGCATTCTGTGATTGCTTGGCTATCACGTGGGTTGCCATTTTTAGGTATAATAATCTTGATATCGTGTACTTAAGCTTTTTTCTTTTCTCTTCTGCGCTTTAGAACTTAGACGATTGACAAGTTCTTCATGCCCGCTGCAACACCCATGTGTCATCACATGGTGCTGATATTCTTGGTTTGATGCTTATGCAGTATGCAGGTTCGCACGGAAGGGAGCGGCCCGGCCAATCACCCGCATTTTTTCTACGGCTGCACAATTTGGGTGTGTGACAAGACTAACCAGACCAGTTGTTCAGCAAGGATGGTTCAAAAGTGGGGTAATCGCTGTATTGTAGGGACATCATTCATATCGCCAACCCAACTACTTTTTCCTCAATCACTCTACCATGCTTTCCTACCTGAAAGACCTTTTACCTCTTGAGGGCGCTCCGAAGACGCTCTACCGTATCTACGATACCGAAACCTTTAACAAGCGCAGGTCAGGGGGCTTCTTGGCAGGTGATTGCACCCCCTTCGATATGCATGACGCATTGGCTGTCCACGATGCAGTCGAGAACCACCTGAACTGGCACAACAGAAGTATATTAACTCCATTTATCTCAACCTCGGATTCTTCTAGCTGGACGCGGGTGAATTCAAGCAGGCGTGAGGAAAATGGAAACGGGAATGTCATGATCGCCGAGATATCTACAGTGCTTGCCGCAGATGTTCCGGTATATTCAATGCAGACTTTGGCCGACGCGGTGGGTATAAGTGTGAAACACCCCTGCGATCATGAGTGGGTATTCGTGGGGCGGATTCCACAACGCGCAATCATTGCCGAATATGATGTTGCCGAGTTTGAGATGAATTTTCCAGAGTGCTTTGAAGGATATTCGATGCAGGAATTTGAGTTTGACAACATGCAACAGGAGATGGAAGGTGAGCAGCAACTAAGCTCCATTTTTCCTCTGCATATAGCTCACAGCTATATCAGTCCGTGAGGAATCCGACGAGAGTGATGATTGCCCTAGCGAAATTGATTGTTACTTTTCTGATGATGGTGAGTACCGAGGAGAAGGTGCCCCCCTACTAGGAGTTCGTTACACTTACATCGCTATGCAATGCCACAGATGTCAAACTGCTCTGGGAGCTTGAAGAGAACGCGAACCATTACTCGCCCTGGGATGATCTTGAGGAGAATACAGAAGAAGACAATGAGGGCGAGGACTATGTAGATGAGGATTCTGTAGATGAGGATTCTGCAGAAGTGGACTATATGGCAGAGTACTATGGCGATGAGGACTATGTTGATGAGGAATTGCAAGCCTTTATACTATCACAGATGGGTTACTGATCTGAACTTGGCATATGGCGGCGGTGGTTTCAGGCATATAAGAGCAGCTGGCATGTAATAGCAATGGAGATGCATAACAATCTTACTGCTTTGGGTAGTGAAATGATAATATTAGGGTATATATTGATACTGATACCAATACAGAATTCCATGGAGAGCAAGGTACGCCCACTGCAATAGTCGTGGGGTGGGAGTTCGAAAGAATATCTCTAATGGCGTCTTGTCCCGTGATTTTGGCGTGTGCTTGGACGTGTCAAAGGTCTTTATTAATATCTAAAAACGCCGTACCTTCATTCCGACGTATGATGATGAAGACTGAAGTTCGTTTTGCGAGTGTTTGTGATTCAAAGATCCGCAGCAGCGTTGAGTTTGTATGGCATCGTGTAGATGTCCTTCGAAAGGGTTCTGTGCTATCTCGCTTGTCCTTTCCCGTATGACTTTTTCTGGTGCTTCTTCACCTCCATGTATACCATTCCCGCAATACTATTTTAACGATATCACTATTATACTTTTTCAGAATGTTATTATATCGAAGCCTTGATCCTGAACCTTTTCTTTCCTACAATCAAAACTAAGTTAATTCCGCACTTAGATGACATGTTCTGGTTTGGTGATGAAAATTCGCTTCTGGTACTGTAGGGTACATTTTCCAAACTACTTTGAGTATTGTACTCACGTACCCAAAACTATATTCTAAACAAATTTCCGGAGAATCTCTGCGCCAGTTTAAGTATTACTATGCATTTAGAGATGTGCTAGAGTTTTTGAAATCTAGAATGATTGCGGACACCAAGACCCCAACAAAATTTTGTCAGCCAAGTCTTTGATTGGGATTGTTGATAGGGCCTGAAAATACGCATTATTGGGCGGTATTTGTGTCAATGAGGCAATTTAAATACGTAACCGACTCATTCCTCTTTACCATTGAGACTACCCAAGTAGCGTTTAATTGGCAATTCCATGGCCTCACCGATTCCAGGTTAAGTGAGCTTTTGCGGCAAGAAATGGCCGGGATTATGCTGCCATGGCACTGGCAGGTCTCGTTACACAGCAGCACTTCCGAGCCTCTTACAATTTTCAAGACCGAAACACATCATCATCAGTTGTCATAGTATTCTCATGGTGACGATCATAAAATATATTAACTATAAATTTATGAATATCCATCCTCCAAAAGGCGAATACCCCATTAAAGCACATGATTGACTGCTAATTCTGGATATATAATACAGATTAGTATGAGGATTTGCCAAACTGGCGATCTGCAAGTCTGCTACAGTGCAAGCAGCTGATCAGTGTTCTCAACCGTCCCGTCCTTACTCAGGGCGGACGGAATATCGGGCGTCATCCACCGTCTTCAGATAGTTACTCTATATCTTTACACGTGACATCGTTGGTGCAGCAGGGCTTAATCTTGGTTTGTTTTAATCATTCTGTATTCACTCTACTTAGAGTATGACAGTGCCTAAACCCCCTCCCCCTCCAGGTAAACCGGCTAGATGGGGAAGCCCCCAACCTCTACCCTTGCTTCCTCTTTCCACCATACCCCTACCATTTCTACCACACCCCCTACCATTCTCTTCATGTCTGGCTTTAGGATGTACTAGACTTATCGTTGGGGATCTCTTCGAGTCTGGTTTAGGATGTGCTAGACTTATCATTGGGAGATCTCTTCATGTCTGGTTTTATGATATACCGGACTTATCGTTGGGGGATGGCACTGGGATTCGAGCCCATAGCATGCAGCCAGTAGTACAACAGCAATACTACTACACCACGAGGGCCATCCCCTACAGGGCTTAATCTTTTGAGCAACGGAGTCTGACATGGTACGGATGATGCAGATGCTCACGGATCTTGCATCACGACTAGTGTAATTATACCGATTCTCATATAAGTTTTGTTATGTACACTATCATCCATGCATATCAGTAGATGACCACTGCGGACGGCTCTTTTCCGTCCCCGGCCATCCTATTCATCCATCCCCATCTCCGTCCTGCCCTTGGATGGACGGCGCTTTGCCGTCCACTCCCCGTCCTGCATGATCCCGGACGGACTTGACGGTTGAGAGCATCGCAACTGATTAAATATTACATTAAAATATGGGTATATTATGGGCTCTGACTATGAAACACAATTATAAAGAGACTGGCATATGTACAAAGATGAGCACAAACACAGTCAAGTGAGAGGGTCATATAAATATATCGACAAGGAACTTGTATGTACTGATGAGATCAAGTTGGTGGCCAAGCTCCACTGTGACTCCCTGACACTGGCTCTTAGCTGGTCATGGAATGGGGGAATTGGGCAGGTTCGTGGTGTGAAATCAACCATTCCGTCCATCTGACTCAGATGGAAAGAGCACTGTTTTTTGTGTCAGATGGGGGCGAGTGCAGGCTGCCAGCATTCCAACTTGCTATATGTTCTCAAAGGCCAAGATTCTCCCTATCCTCGTTGACTGTATAAATATAACCCCGAAATTTTGTCATGTCTATTCTGAGGGTCCCCAGTCTGAAGATCAGCCAACTCGGTGTTCATGTTTGGCTACGAGTTAATGCATTTTGGACAAATAATGAACGTCGGTCACGTGTGCGGCTCAACTTTGTGTATGTTTTGATCGTGACACTTAGAGAATAGATACTACGCTTCTAGCACACCCCATATAACCTTTACCTTCGGGGCTTGCCCTAGTAGAAACCCCTTCTCATTCATATTGTAAATATTTTCAAGCTGAATATTAAACTCCCATGAGTTTTCCAAGCTACTGGGTGTTACTAATATCCAATCACTGAGAAAAGAAGGTACCTTGCGAAAATAGTCTTTGACTAGTTCAGGATCACTTGCATTTGCTCGTTGGCGATCCAGATGCCAACTAAACCTTGCTGATAGCTCTGGATGACGGTTCAAAAAGCGGGTGGCCCAGTGTTTTCCCACATCTCGGCGTTTGGAGATTGGCAACAATGTCTTTGCAAAACCCTTCAAAAGATGCAAATTCATCGGATGGCCAAGATCATCTAACCTATTGCACATGCGAACAATAGATTTTTCCTCTTGTGGTAGGAGTTGTTGAAGGTGGTGGGCGATAGAGGCCATTTGGGTACCACGGAGATGATCCTGGAGGGTTGAGTATGGTAATCCATAAGTTACTATAGTAGATCTAATTGATGGTTCAATACCTGAGATAACATCTTGTTTTGCCAGAAAGCAGTAACCCTGATAGGCCAGGCGGGCCAGTTTCAGAATAAGCCCGGCCATTGGAGCGGCCCACGCCTGCAGGCTTTGAGCAGGTGGGAACTGCAGGTGCCTGGGTGAACCATGGTTCAAAAAGCCTGCAGTTTAACTACAGGTAACTATAGGTAACTATGGTCCAAGCGTAGAACTTCAAATTTGTACATCTAGTAATACATTTCCAAGAGCCTACTTTTCCTTGGTCATCGATTCCTGATACAATACCTTCAACATATGCTCTATCTCATTGATCTCAGTATGCACTCCAGAAATTTGATCAGAGTGGCAACATCGAGAAACTGCTGGATTTTACCCGCAGGCTCAAGTTTCAACAGATTATCATTCATTTGTATGTCACCTTGCACTGACTGATCAGAGTGATGGCTATTAGAAACTTCTGGAACGTCCACAGCTTATCAATTGTAAGTCACCTTTCGCCGACTGTCATCATATGCAACCCACTAAAAAGCCTATAGTCCCCCAGTCACCCACAGTTATGCCCCAGGCTGTCTAATCGTCGGCCTGGCCTGCGCAGTTTCTAAAATCAAACGGCCTCATCTGGCCCGGCCTGTCGGGAACACTGCCAGAAAGATTGATTTTTCACACTCAGATTGACTGCCGGGGCTTTACTCGACCCATTGTTGATACTAAATTGATGCTCCATCACGACGCCCCTCCGCACCATCCGTCCCAGCATCCGTCCAAGACTTTTGCCACGCGGATGTTTTACTTGGATAATAATTACTTCGGGCGTATGACTGCAGGTGAGCTGAAGGTACATAGTTGCGTTGGTGGGATTCAGCTAGTGATGACCAGCTAAGAGCGCATATGTTCCGTTCGACTGACGAACGACGCTGGTTCGCGAACTTAGGCCCATTCGCGAACTTGTGGAAAGTTCGCAAACCGGATGGCCAATAGATGAACTCATTAAGGTATAAGGCGAACTAAATCGGAGTTAATCCACACTCATACCACCAGAGGTGCCGGCGAACGCAAGTTCTGCTACACCCAGACTTTTGTCTACCCTAGTTAAAAGTGAACTTGCTGTTGGAAATCTGCTCGTCCGCCCCCAGTATCGCCTGATGAATTGGAGGTGGTCAATTTAGTCTTATATAGAGAGACCAATAGACAAAGGAAACGGTATCACTTTTAAACTCTCTCACAGTGCTTACTACCATTTTCAATACATATGAGTGATAAGATCTGGGAATAGGAGCACATTTAGAGAAGAATTCGCCAGAAACATGTGTTAGGTTCGCTAAAATGACCAGTTGGTGAACTTTTCGGCGGTTCGCAAACTGGATAAGAGGTTTGTGAACAGGACAAAATTTGCGCGAACCGGCCTTTATCAGTTCGTGAGCTGCCAGGTTCATCAATCGTACGGAACACATATATGAGCATAGATACCCACGATAATCACCATACTAAGTAAGACTCTTTATCCAAAATGAATACCACCGGCAGTTCTACTCAAATGCTTCAAGTTTGCCCTCAAACTTCCCTTGCAACTGAAACCTTGATACAACAAGTGATTGCTGGCCAGTTTGGGGGAGAATGCAGTCTACCTGATGACAGGGAGGTTTTCTCAGATCACATAACTGCTTTTCAGCGAGTACAGCAGTATGCTTTTGCGAATGGCTTTGCTATTACTGAGTTCCAGGTGTGTTAATATATGCAGTGTTCTCAACCATCCCGTCCATCCGAGGTTCCTTACTCAAGACGGTGTTGAGCCACGGAAAAGAATGGACTGACTAGGAGTCGAACCTAGAACCTTTCCTATACTAGAAGGATGCGCTACCACTGCGCCACCGGCCCTTGATGAGTGTAGATTGATATGTTCCAACAGACGGATGGAATTTCGGCCGTCATCCACAGTCATCAGTCGGTTTCTGTATATCTTCAGACTAAACCCAATGAAGCCCGATAATGTTATACAGGCTTCGGAATGAATGAAATTCTGGGTGCAGAGGGTGTAATCTTTGGAGAAACAGAGTCTGAAATGGTATGGGTGGAGCAGATGCTTACAGATCTTGCCAGTGTTCCTAAGCGGCCCGGCCGGCCGGCCGGCTTTTAGCGGCCTGCAGGCCCGGCCCGGCCCGGCCTCCATTTTGAAAGCCTGCGCTAGCGGCGGCCCGGCCCGGCCTGGGTCAAAAGCCGGCCGGCCGGCCGCCCGGCCTGCACGTGATTTAAAAAACTAGCATTGGCCTGCATCGGCCTGCATAAGCCTTGGTCTGGTTGATGGATGGAATACGGCAATGGCAGGGCTACGATGATTGAGTTGGATATAGTTTATATTTCGTACTTTGGAGACTTTGTTAGTATAGGCAGCAGAGAATCTTTCGAACAAAATATTCCGTTTAGGCTTAGTTCCGCCAAGAAAAGCCTGCAGGCCGCCAAGAAAAGCCGGCCGGCCGCCAAGCGGCCGCCAAGAAGCCTGCAGGCCCGGCCCGGCCTTCATTTGAAAGCCGCCGCTAAGGCCGGCCCGGCCCGGCCTACGCAAAGCCGGCCTGGCCGGGCCGCTTAGGAACACTGGATCTTGCATCACGGTCAGAATAGTAATTGAAATGATTTTCATATAATTTTTGTTATGTGCACTAAGACTTCTCTGTCGATGGCCATCCTTCCGTCCGTCTCTATCTAGCCTCAAAAAGACGGCGCCATCTCCGTCCCGGTCCCGAGCAATCCCGGACGGACGGGACGGTTGTGAACACTTGGAAGGAGCAACCTTGCGGCAGCGAAAGGATATGTAAGTTTTGGGATATATGAATCACAAGAACTTTTCTCGCATAACATAACACAATGCATGCTATTAGCTCTCCCAAACGCAGGACCCCTGGGTAATTACAACTGAAACAATAAAGAAAATTCTCTTTCATATGGTATCTCCTTTGCCAGGTTTTGGAACACCAACTGAATACATCGTTCACCGCTTGTTCTACACCCAATGCAACAGACTTGTCAACTCTCTAAGATCTTCGACCCTGCCCGCCATCGCCGCATCATAATACCCATTCCAAAGCGGACTATCTTGCACTCCACGCCAAAAGTCCCGCATGCGCTTGTTCTCGGCAGATCCCTCACGGATAATATTGCGAGAAGCCCCCATCGCCTTGCTCCACGGTTTCGAAAACATCCAAACATTGACAAGCAGTATCCAGGCAGCAAGGTCGTCCGAGGGTGATGGCTCATAGGACAGAATACTCGGATTCTCGATCAATCGTTGCGGACAACAGATATATCCTCCACAGAATTTATATTTGCGTCGGTCTTCCGTCACCGTCACGGCTTCGCCCAGGTCGATTAGAATGCCTGTCGGATTACTCTTTCCCCACTTGTACACACAAACAATGTTATCCCAGCGCACGTCGCGGTGCACAATGTTCAAGCCGTGGAGCCATGACAAAGCATCCAGGACGTCGTTAAGTACCGCGACAACTTCCTCCGAGCGCATGTGTTGTTCCAATGGCTTGCCCACAGGGGTGGTGCCGAGTTCCTTAAAGTCGGTGGTGTGGTAGAGTATGATGGGTAGCGACGAGTGTCCACCGTGTTCTTGCGAGTTGATATATTTGAGGATTTTGATCTCTTCAGACACTCCGGTATACGCATCAAGATCCTGTTCGGGGTGGAATGTGGGACCCTCTGACGCAATATGCCGATTAGGAAAACACTTGACGACCCTCTTTACTGCCATCACTGTGGGCGTAAGCGATGCGCGAGGAGGTTGGCATACCTCGCGTTTGGGATGCCGGTCTTTCTTGTTACCGGTGAATTGGGTGATATTTTTCCCAAGCAGTGCGTCTTGTAGTGCTTGTGGAATGGCAAACTTCGATACAACCGAATAGGAGGGACGTCCGAGGCGTTCCTGTGCGAGCCCAAGGTCCGCAGCAAAGGGTGATGGTGGCGGGTTGTATCCGGGTTGGTGAAGAACTACGCCGCGGATATAGCGAATCAATTCTTGAAACCGGCATGTCCTGTATATAGTTAGGATCGATCTTTCGGTGTCCTGGAGCAATATGCAATTCAGCTTGATGGTGGATAAAACTGCCACCACGTAACGACGATTTGGCTGCGCTGCCGCGGTTTCCATAAGGTAATCGTAGGCCTGCCCGTACATTTCGCTCTCAAACTTCTCAGTGTTGAATGGCTTTACCTCGATGGTACAAACAACCGTTGCATCGTTAGCTACTAAGGCTTCCCTGTGACCGATGGTAATATCCGGGGCGTAGCCGCTGAGAAACTTGTTGTTGTGAGTGTTGAATACAGACCCAAGCTTGGGATTGAAGAGGGAGGAATCCCGGATCTTGCGTATAGTATGTTCCGGAATCTCCGTTGCACGATCTTTTCCTAAAACTTCCGTTGTTGCGGGGTCACCGAGCAATTTTCGCAATGCAATAACCAACGGATTGTACATGCTGTATTCCTCCACAAAAGGGAGTTGCTCCTGCAAAATAGTGATGATCGCCTCGTCCTTCCGGGTGAGATCAGTGATTCCGGCAAGCGGGAGCTCTTCATCCCTACGCACATGTTCGGCATCGTTCATTAGGTTGTTCCAGTGCGCAGCTCGTGAAGCAGAACTTGTGTGCCGTGAGCCCATATCGCGTTCCATGTTGACCATGCGCGCTCTGAGGTGTTCGTTCTGGTCGCATAAACGAGCCTTATCCTCTCGCAGTCCATTGATCTGATCTCGTAGACCGTCGATTTGATCTCGTTGACCGTTGATCTGATCTCGTTGACCGTTGATCTGATCTTGCAGTCCGTTGATCTGATCTCGCAACCCGTTGATCTTATCTCGCAAACCGCCATTCTCCCGGTTGAATCCGTTAATCTGATATCGTAGTCCGCCGATCTCCCGATTGAGCTCACTGGTCGCTTGACGGATAACGCTTTCGTAGAAATTGATCACTAATCTTGAGGAGACATCTTTCTCTCGAACCATGGGGGTCGCAAGACGGTCAAAGGTTGCCTCAAGCTGGTCGCAAAACTCTTGGAAAGATGGTGTAGCCTGTACGGACACTGGTGAAACTCTGAGCCGTGCGAACCACTCTGTAAGGTCCTGTGCAGCGTCGCCATATGGATTCATGAGTTGTGATGCAGGAGCCGGAATGTCGCACGATGTCAGGTGTGTGAGGGGCGGTGGCAGAATTTTTGGGGTAAGTCGGTAGTGAAGGTATGAGTCGCGTCTCGCCGCACGTTGCAACGCATAAAGTTTGCTGCACTGGCTTGGCAGACGTAACTCCTGTTCAGCCGCATCACATCGTATTCTTGGCATTCAGAGTTCCTTCCGGTCTCTCGTCTCTCTGTATGATATTACTATATTATATTAAACAAAGACAGATTATCTTGTTTCAGCATTGATTGAGAATTTTGTTCTTTTGCTTTCTCGGTACCTGGTTTGTTCCCCAAAATCTCCTCCTTGTCTGCGCGGCTCAACAGGAGTTAGACGGTAGTAAAACGAAGGATTTATTTAACTCCAAACGATTCCATATAACTGAATGTACGTATCTCCCGTATGTGCGCACAAAAGCGCTTTGACGCGATGCCGGTGCGAGAAAAGCCGCACGTGGCGATGATTGGCGCCCACCGAGGCATATGATTTACGTACTCATAGCAAGGCTAACTGGTAGGATGCGCGTAGCTGCGTTTGTCCAAGTGCTGTAATGCACACCTTTTTATAGCGCACGGAGGCACTAGCCTAATCGTATAGAAGGCTCTATAGGCGAATTTTACGCAATGGCAATCCTCTGTCGTCATCGCCACATCAACACGTTGACTAGCGCAGTGAATCTCGCCTGTTGTATTTGGAGGGTACCAAAAGTCGGGTGCTCCCGGAAATTCTAAACCTCCAGCACAACAATAGAGAGAACTATGGAAGAGTTGGGACTGAAAAGAGAATACTCCACCAGGGATGATTTTATTTGGTTTTTTTCTCAGAAAAATATTTGCTGTATAGGGAATGATGAGGATTTTAGCTTTTCGAGTTATAGTGTGAAACCACACCGCAAATATCCTTGTAGCAAAATACACCGCCCCCCTACACCTTTCTCGGCTGAGGCTAACAACAATATATTAACCTGCGCGTCCGTACTCTGTTTTTGCTAAATCACCCGCACCACCAACATGAACAACTTCTTCGCCCAGTTCCGCGGATTCGACTACGACCGCACCAACGCCCCCGAACAAGAGTTCGAGCGCCTACGTGTCCTGCAACAATGGAACGAGGGGACAAAAACATACCGAACGCACCGCTGCGTGTTCCTTGCCGCCCTCCTCGCCCAGACAATGTCTCCCGTCCACCGCTTCTTCATCGAGACGTACCCATTTGCCTGTTACAACCCCATCGCACACCCGAAGCATGAATTTTCACGCCTCGCAGAATCTCGGAAATGGAAGGCGACCAACCGGCCGTACAGAAAAGCTGAGGTAGAGTTCAACAAGGCATATCAGAAAGAATTCGGATCGCGCATGTTGGACTTCTTTGAAGAGTATGAAGAAGAATTCGAAGGCTTCGAGTACAATCCGAGGAGCAGTCCCGAGGTCGAATTAGATCGGCTGGCGGAATTTAATGGGTGGGGGTATCGCAGCATGGAGTGGAGGGAGGCGTTGGATTCATTTCACGATGCGATCCGGTTCGATTTTAACGAGACATTTGGATGCGACGACGATGATATTGATGGATGGCGGTTCCTGTGCAAAGTTCTCGGAGTACGGGGCGCGGCACCGGAGACGGCGGAAGCCTGTCGGAAGGTAAGGATTCGTTTGACCCGTAATATCAACACCGTGGTGGCTAACCTCTTATGATGCAGGCTGTCATAGATAAGCATTGCAATATTTACGACCTCTTGAAGTACGTTCGCGATGGCTGTCCAAAACACGAACCGCTACAGTTCTTTAAGACTATAATGGATCTCGGCATTTATTCGTACCAGAGTGTGCCAAAGAAGGTGTACCCGGCACGCGAAGCGGAGAAAGGTGCCTTGAAATTTGTTTTGCGGAGAATTGGAGAATACGAGAAGTTGAAGAAACCGATTGCACTGGCTAGCCAAGAAACTGGTGGAAATCAGGCTGAAACCGAACAGAAGGATAATGAGGCGAAGAAGGGGAAGAAGAGAAAGAGAAGGCGGGGGAAGGGAAAGGCAGAAAAACTAGCTGACCCCGCCCCGGATGGCGAGGCCAGTCAAGAAACTGGTGAAAAGCAGGCTGAAATCGAACAGAAGGATAATGAGACGAAGAAGGGGAAGAAGAGAAAGAGAAAGCGGAGGAAGGGAAAGGCAGAAAAACTAGCTGATCCCACCCCGGATGGCGAGCCCAGTCAAGAAACTGGTGAAAAGCAGGCTGAAATCGAACAGAAAGATAATGAGACGAAGAAGGGGAAGAAGAGGAAGAGAAGGCGGGGGAAGGGAAAGGCAGAAAAACTAGCTGATCCCGCCCCGGATGGCGAGGCTAGTCAAGAAACTGGTGAAAAGCAGGCTGAAACCGAACAGAAGGATAATGAGGCGAAGAAGGGGAAGAAGAGAAGGAGAAGGCGGGGAAAGGGAAAGGCAGAAAAACTAGCTGATCCCGCCCCAGATGGCGAGGCCAGTCAAGAAACTTGTGGAAAATCGGATAAGACAGGAGAAGGAGAATAAAGAGGAGAAGGAGAAGAAGAAGAGAATGAGAAGGAGGAGGAGGAGGGAGGAAGGCGAAGCTTAGGTAGAAGAGCCGGCTGATCCTGCATCGGGGATTGAATACATTACCAACCAAGATAACCACTTGAACGTTTCACACTCCATATCTAGCCTATGTGTAAGTGGATGGAGATGAGGAAATGTGGATGGTAATGCCCCAGGTGGGTGAGATTTAACGTGGCAGGAATCGGGAAGTGCTATGCATAGTGTGGAGACGAGAGTGTCTGGTGTATTATGCGCAGCTTGCGTGTAGGAAAAGAGCAGGTGCTAAAAAGTCGTGATTTATTAATGATGCGTCGTGACACCGAGATGTGAAACTCATAGTCATCACGCGAACTAACCAACAAATTGTAATCCACATAATGCCAAGGAATCAACTCGTAATACCCGTACTCAAAAACTAGCCTCAACAAAGTGCACCCTTTTATTCTCCTGGAGGTTTTGATGTTGCACTGACGCCAGCACAGGTGAGATAAAATAACGGATCCGAGTTCTTTGGTGCTACAATAAACCGTATCCACCTGGAGCCTCTCCACGCATTCACAGGAAACTGCACAACGGTTGATTAGACTGCATCCAGCGGTTATCGATATTGATATTGCGGCTACCCGTAAATGACAACAGGGGGGCAATATTAAACTTTTTTCGCACCCTAGAACTAGAAGGTATCAAAACACAGTCGCTGAGACTTGCTTGTTATGGGAATTTATAATCTCCGAATTGCTTGTTCGAGTAAGTTTCAGCCGATTGTACACTTTAAAGCTCGGGTTTTAAATACTATGAGAAAAGTAATCAATAGAATAACCAGTAGCGGTAGCCTCTAGATAATAACCGGTACCGGTAGCCGCTAGATGCAGTCCAATTTGCGCGTTGGTGGTACACAATCTAGAGAGTGGTGAGGCTGCACCTTCCTCAACTGTGACCGGCGAGGCAACATAACCCAAGCGATTTGGAGACCACCGTGGACAGCCATGATAGGCTACATTCGCAGATACATAATCGCCGCACACCATGACCCCGCTCTTCCGAAAGACCCAGTCCGTACTTACTCCTCCTTACACACGACTTCACTCGACACTATATCACTACAATGGCAGATCTGATCGCATCTATTGATTGCGATGACTACAACCCCTCACTCCAAGACGACCGCGCTCCCATCTCACACCTCAATACCATGAAGAACAACGACTGTGGCAGAAAAATGTGCAAGATCTGCAACATGGTGTGCTCCAACTACGTTGACCTCAATAACCACATTGCAAGCACCCACATCATGTCTAGCTTTATAGAAATTCGCACGAAACCGACGACTGGCCGTGCCCAGTCGCGATCCGGTAAATCACGCAAAGCGGTATACACCAACTTTTATGGATAAACACCTGTACTTATAGCATGAATTGCTGCTGACCAAAAATCAAACATTCAGATAATTCCGTCGCTTCCACTACACTCTGTGGTTTCTCCCACTCACAATGAGAGTGCTGAGCAATCAACTGGATATGCAGGCCTCGATACACAATACAGCACCATGACATACGATGAATATTGGGGGTTCAATGAGATATGGGGGTCTAGCAAATCAGAGTCTTATTCAGAAGAGACTTATTCAGGCCGGCCTGCGGGCGCGCCAGTTCCGGTGGATAAAGAAATCATACGATTAGACCGAATGCTAGCGAGAAAAGGGTATCCGACATGGCACGGGCGTAACACGAAGTGCAAAGTTTGTGGATGCAAGATTAGACCAGGAGATGGGGGCCGGAAGCATTATAGCTCTGCAGAACATCTTGCGAATCGTTGGGTGAAGGAGGGGTATTAGGAATGACATCAGAATGGCTCCCTATTTCTACGTGTTAGCAAAGGTGTTGCGAATAAGAAGGGGAAAAATGCGTCCATGTATGAACTTAGGTACAGAGAGAAAGGAAATGAAAAACACTGGGGATATACACTAGAGAATAGTGTTCCTTACCATCAGGCCCGGTTACTGTGAATTTGTATCAGGTCTGTAACACGTGTCAGATTTTATAAATGTTACAAAGACCCTGATTCTTGGTCGAGTAATCTTACCTGATACTATGTTCAATGACATAGATCAGGTACGGTAAGTTCAGGTTTGCAAGTGTTTGAGATAAATCGCAAGCTATTTTATAGTGTCGCGCTCAAATTTCGGTAGCAACTCTATATCTTCGTGTGCCATGAATATAGTAGAGAGCCATCAGCACTGTCCGCATATGCAACCTGTAACCGTTATCACAAGCTGATCCCCCCACCTCCTGATGGGGGTGGATGATGGTCACCGTCATTCTCTACATTGAGTGAATACAGTATGATCACACTCACACCCACTTTCACAAATAATCCGTCCGAAACACCCCGTTTCCTCGGAATATTGCGTTCTTGATTCTACAACCTGTGAAATACCCGTTCTTGCTCAGTTCCGCCAACGTTCAGGAGCATATCGTCCATTGTGCCTTTACTCTACAAGCTCGTCCGAGAATCTCTAGCACCGAATAAATGACCTTCACTCTAACTCTAGTAGTATCATGTACATCACATTAGTGGTAATATGTTGGCTTGGTCGGTAATTTGGTGCTCAACAGTATCCAAGGTTAGGGTTTACAGCTCGAATGCTGTTGCATTCCAATTGGATTAAGGTCAGTGCATAAATAAATACATCTTTCACTTACTATACTATCCATTGATCGTCCTCCTACGTGTCTTAAACTGTAGCCATACAGGCATTAGCTTCGAAGTCAAAGTATTGCAACAGTTTCTAAATACTAGATGTCAAGCTAAGGACTAGCACATTATTCGCTTAACGGGTTGGCACGAGTTGTTACTATGTACCTACAATGGAGGTAGAGTAGACCCACCAAAAGTTCACCTTAGACAGTAGTAATGATCATGGAACTTACGAAGCCATACGATAGCATATTCATCTTGCTTTTTTTTTACTTCTCATAGACCATTATAGCAGTCCACGAGGTTTGCGTATAGAAAGTGGGATGATGCAATGGCTCCCAAGTGATAGCTAATAGTATGCTTACGGCGAGGGTTGACTAGAGGAAAAGAAACTTTGTTGGTCACGTATTAGAGTTACATGCCGAAGTGTATGATAAAACTATTATGGGCGTACCCTTTGGTGTTGACTCAAGATTTAGCTCGAAAGCCCATGAGTTTCGAGAAGGCTAGCTAAGCTACTAGAATGGACAGGAGAGTGGTTGCTAATGGTCTGAGTCATGATGTAGACTCATACATGGTTAGTCACTCATCACTTGACACAGCCAGTTGTTAGAATTGTAGATGATTTTTATTCTTCATAGGCGCTTTCTATCTACGCCTTTATACATGTACATGAAGCTACTCCTTTCTACACATGTGCGCGCACACATTCTCATGCCTTATGATCTATATTCAGCTTGTATGCCTTATGCGATTCAGCTCCTCTTGATCTCTCGTCGTGATCCTCCAATCTACTAATACGAGATTACGGTCGTCTCTATTTTTAACACCAGTGTTACTATATACACGTTATCGTCATGACGGTGCGGCTCTGCGGCCACATCTTTGTTTGTTTGTTTGTTTGTTTGTAATCATATTGTATTCGACCGCTAGCGATCATGACATATTCCATTTTTCCCTGGCACTTCAGCGGTGTGAACCCTTTGTGTCCGCAGAGCCCTCCTTGCCTCCAAGTCGTACCACCTCCACCCTTCCGCCATCCACTCCAGATCGGGCACTAAGGCCACAAGACACCCAAACCTTCCTGCTTCCAAGTTTCTGCGGCCACATCTGATGGTGGTGCTTATTGCATCGTGCACGCGTAGGGCATCATGACGTCCATACCTCGGCATCATGGCATGCCTGCTTACCTCGGCCTAACATCATGACACCGTACATACAAGTATATAAGAGAAGTCATTCTCCACGTATATAGACAATAAACAGGAGAACCATAAGTTTAACACACTTGTTAATGTTCACGATGGTTTCTCTACGGAATCTCACTTTTCCTTGAGTATATAAATCATAGATTTCTCCTATTAGATAGTTCGATAGACAACCACTTTTGTACGAAAGTTAATCAACTTCTAGGTAATCGGACTCGCATTCCGGGAGTCCGTCAAGAAGAGACATACTGCAGGCCAACGGAGTGACGAAGGTGGCAGTCTTCAGCGACTCGCAGGTGGCTACCCGACGAACGGAGTATCTGGAGCCTGGGCCAGGGCAGCCACTAGTAGGTGGATCATCCGCAACCCAAGAACCCTTCGCAAAAGCGGGATCGAAACTAAGATCCACTAGGTTCCAGGACACACCGGCATCCCCGGGAATGAAGAGGCAGATCGCCAAGTAAACCTGGACCGAAAAGGCTGAGGAGCAAGCACGGTACGAGAACGAGTATAAACCTCGACTGCAAATAGAACCAGACGGATCTCCGAGGCAAGATCGGCAGCAAAAGCAGAGTAGGAAGCCAACAAGTGCAGCAAGCACTTCGGCTATAGACTCAAGGATAAGGCGGGGAGCAAGAGACCCACCCCGATGGCGAGCGTGAAGTCGTTGGCTGCTAGGTTCTACCGACTGTAGTGCGGCCATACATCCACTGGCACTTACCTGAAACCAGACCTCCCAACGGTGGAAACCAGTTGGGTTTCCGCGGGGAAACTGCACTGCACCAACTACTTAATTGTTCAAACTGCACTGCATGCTAAACCAGTGCAATGAACTGGTTGACAACTGGTTCAACTGTATATATTCGGTTCAACTATCTTAACTGGTTCGAACCAGTGTACAGTACTGCCATGAATTTTTCTTCGCCAGCTCTAACCCTTGCCCACGCTGTACATAGTGTTCTAGTCAGTTCACGGAGAATGTCAGTCCGCGGAGTGACTGGTCAGTTCACGGAGTCCCACCTTCCGTGAACGAACCAGTCAGTTCACGGATCCGTGAACTGACCAGTACATATATTTGCCAATTATACCAAATCAAAAATAACCATTACGCTGTACATCATCATCGTGATCCCTACGACCGCTCAACATCCTGGTGCAACTATAATTATACTGTGCTCTATGCCATCATTTGAAAGTGTCTCTTCTTCAGTGTTGTCAACGGTTCAAACTAGTTCCTAGAATGATTCACAAGCTCACTTGTACTACTAGTTAAATATCGATTGTCCGAAGCCAAGTGCTATAAACATGATTTTATTCTAACTTCATTGCGTTCACTTGACCGAATCCCATTAATTGATCAGTATTTCACATCACAAAACTGTATGAGTTGCGTTCAGGCTCTTTCAGGTTTTCACCGGTGCGAAAGCGAATCCAGAAGGTGTCAGACGGGCCAACTTTGAAAGCGCGGCGAACTTTCATGCTTTCCGCCGGTTTTCGCTGCGTATTTCCTTTCGCACAGATACACTTTCATACTTTCTTGCAGATGAGGCGGCAGCACTATACTCAAGGTTATCCGGCGCGGTAAACTCAAGGTTCGGCCGCTAGCAAGAAGCTCTGGTCTGCGAGCGAAGCTCATGATCAGGCCCGCATCCGAAGCTCAAGCTTTGGCCAGTGGTGCAGCTCTGGTCTGTGGAAGCTCCAGTCAGCGTCGAAAGCTCTGGCCAGCAGACTATCCATGCGGACTTAACTCAATATCTGAGCTCAACTTCGAGTCTTAGTGTGGTGGTACTACTAACTATCATAGGGCCATCGCCGAGTCAGTGTCACCACCATGTTCATGAAGATCTAGTACACTGTCAATTAGTTATCACTATATACGCATGTTCGCAACCAACACTCGTACTCATGCTCGCACTTGCACTCACACTCGCACTTCCACCGCGCCAATTACCCTGAAAATCAAGCAGCGGATTCTTCTGTCAAATCTGATTCGGAGATCTGTTCTCCCTATGAGTCCAAGTATCGCCATTAACCCAGTACCATGGACTTAAATCCTCAACACCATGGCCATTGGACGTCGTGAGATTCTCAGACTGAGAGTGCAGGTGTTAGTGCCAGATTTAGACACGAAGTTAGTCGCGGGAATAAACTTTGTCTAAACGTCTATCGACGTCATGATTTGTGAATAAGAACTGTAAATCCACTAAGTTAGTTGATTCTCAAGAACTCTCTTTTTCTGCCATGTAACCTGACACTGCTTGGTTGAAGATGCCTTTCATTCGTGGCCCAGGGAATCCTCTCGATACTTGAAAGAGTGGTGAAAGTCGCTGCCGGAGGGTACAAAAGACTAGCTGCATCACTGCAAAGGACCGCTTCAAAAGACCAGCTGAATTGAGTGCGAAAGAAGTTCTGCAGCGAAAGACCCGCTGCAGCGAACGGGCGACCGAATTGAAAATCTCCAAGCCTGAAAGGGCGCGAAAGAGAATTCGCAGCGAAAGTTTGTGGAAAGCAGCCGAAAGTCTGAAATGATGTGGTACTTTCAGGAACTTTTAAAGTACGGTCGAGTTTCGCGATGTGCGTTGATTTGAGTGCGCATGCATGCCCATACATGCATGTGAATATATGCGTGTAAGGCATTCATGTAGTTACACTCCGCATTTAAGGCATTTGTGTACACTCCGCGAACTGACTAGTCAGCTCGTGGAGTGGTTTTGCGGTAGAATTCTCCGTGAAGTAACTAGTCAGCCCACGGAGTGTGTAGACTCCGTGAGCTGACTAGTCAGTTCAAGGAGCCCAGCAGACCTCCCAACGGTTGAACCAGTGCACTGATTGTAAAGAGTTAACCAGTGCGGTATGTAGTTAGTTCTTGGCAGGGCAGTGCAGTGGGTGGAGGCTCGCAGTGCAGTTCAGTGCAGTTTGTAAGTTCAAAATCCACTGGTTCACTACTGGTTAGTTGGTTTGCCACCCATTACCCATTCCACTACTCAATGGTCCTTTACCACCCATTACGACTGATCTCGATGGTTATGCTACCTATTACCTATGTTCTCGATAATCCGCAAATCCACTAAGTATAGTTATTCCTCTTTTTACTCTGCCGGGTAACCATTGACACTCCCATCCTGTTCCTACACTCCTCGAGCCAAAACCGTCTTCTTCAAGAGATTCCTCTGAGAAGCGTTTGAAGGGCGATGAGACGGACATCACTGGAGATATCTCCCTCCACACACCTTTCAAATCGCATAGTGGGCAAGGGATAGAGCTGGCGAAGGAAAATTCGTGGTCGTACGTACTTTACACTGGTTCGAACCAGTTAGATAGTTGAACCGAATATATACAGTTGAACCAGTTATCAACCAGTTCATTGAACTGGTTTAGCATGCAGTGCAGTTTGAACAGTCAAGTAGTTGGTACAGTGCAGTTTCCCCTTGGAAACCCAACTGGTTTCCACCGTTGGGAGGTCTGGAGCCCAGTTACTCCGCGGGTTGACTAGTCAATCCGCGGACTGACATCCTCCGTGAACTGACTAGAACACATAGCACATTACTTTCAAACATATCTTCCTTACTCAAGGAAAGCCATGAAAATCCTGAACCTTGGGTGAAAATCTTGAGATTCCATGGAGAAACCATTGTGAACATACATTACAAATCGACCAGTGGCTATGCAAGTGGCGAGTGACTAGCTATACATGAGTCTACATTGTGACTCAGATCATTAGCAACCTCTCTCCAGTCCATTCTAACAGCTTCGCTCGTCATCTGGAAACTCGTAGACCTTTCGGCCAAAATCCTGTGTCAACAAGAAGTGGAATGGGTAATGAATGGCAAACTAACTAACCAGCAGTGAACCAGTGGATTTTGAACTTACAAACTGCACTGCACTGCACTGTTCTCCTCCACTAACTGCACCGCACTTCCAAGAACCAACTATATACCGCACTGGTTAACTCTTTACAAGCAGTGCACTGGTTCAACCGTTGGGAGGTCTGCCTGAAACGATTCGGTCACCGAGAGGACGGCAAGTGCTGGTGGTACAGCGGTGGGGGCAGAACGGCCCAGACACGAGAACACCTCTTCCGCCACTGCAGCCGATGAAAATACCAGAAGAAAACGCTCTGGAAAGCAGTGGGCAAGGTCACAGGCTGCAAAGCGGGCAGGTACCTCTCTGAGCTGTTTTCCATGGAGAAGTGCGATCGAGCGATGATGGACTTCCCAATGATTCCACCAGTCCAGTAATGGACCAGTCCGGACCGGGTCCGTCCAAGTCCAGTCCAATCCAGTCCGAGTAATTTTTGGACCGGGATCGGACCAATCCCCACTTTTTCTGGACCTGGACTGAACTGGCCTGGACTGCTTTGGACCAGTCCACCCGGGCCGAATCGGCCCGAATACGCTGGGAGTTACTGATATACTGAGTCAACAAATAGACTCATACACATAGACTCATACATGTAGACTCATAAGTGATTGCTCACTCGTCATTTGCCTGTCGCCATGCACATCTCAACCCTCACCACTCGCCACCAGTGTGCTCAACCGTCCCGTCCGTCCGTCCTCACCTAGGACGGGGACGGGACGGCAAAACGCCGTCCGTCCTAGGGCAGGACGGAAACGGTGCCGTCTTTTTGGAGGAGGACGGTGACGGACGGTTAGGACGGCAGATGACGGAGTTTTCACCGTCCCCGGCCGTCAACTACCGACATCCATGGATGTTGATTTCTCAGTGTACATAAAACATAATCTCCTCGAAACATCCATTTGTAACCCTTTTCCTGTGCAATTAGGACTCGATTATCAATCATGATTGTAAATTATCTAAATATACTCATGTGGCTTTAACGCTGCGCAGTCACTGTGCCACATCACGGTGCCACACCACGTGGAGAGCTTAGCACTCGGCGACATGAGTATTCTGTAACCGCCCAATGACGGTCGGGGACGGTGGATGTCGGCCGGGGACGGCGAAAACGCCGTCATCGGCAGACAACGGCCGTCCAGCCGTCATTCATATGCTAGGACGGGACGGACGGTCTTGGCGCCGTCCCGTCCGTCCTGGCAAGATCTCGGACGGCACTGCCGTCCCCGGCCGTCAGACGGGACGGTTGAGATCACTGCTCGCCACTCGCCACTCACCACTCATCACTCTAATCTGCTAAGTCACTGAATAGATTCATGAACGATTGCTCACTTGCCATCTGCCACTTGCCATCCACAACTAATCCCGTGCCACTCGCCACTCGCCACTCACTCTGATATACTGAGTCACCGAATAGACTCATAAACGGTTGCTCACTTGCCATCCACTAGTGAGCACTCTCTACTACTCACCACTTGCCATTGCGAATTTCACTGCCTCATCTCCGTAGGACCCTCAGATTCAAACTGTATATATAGCACGAAGGTATAAATTTGGAAAACATGTAACTATTCTGCAATTTTTGCGGTATCGTATCATGCCAGTATGCACATCTTTTAGTTTCGTTTGGTATGGTTGGGTTTCTCATGGTGGTGCTTGCTAACAGCAGCGGGCGGTTATGAAGTGACGTTGTGTCAAGGTTAGGATTTCAGGGATTACTATCTCACTTCCTTAGTTTTTCGATCTACTTTGAAATTGATAAATACTATCCTGTTTGGACCGGTCCAGACCAAGCCCGTCCAGTCCAAGACTGCCAGTCTGGGGCCCGGTCCAGTCCGACCTTCCGGTTGGACCGGACCGGACTGAGCCCTACCCCAGACCGGGTCCGTCCGGACTGGTGGAATCATTGGGACTTCCTGGCAACTACTGATGTTGGAAAGATCCCGCCCAAGCAAGTGGAGGAGTGAGGTCCTTCCTAGGTCTTTTGGTTCGGTGGTTCGGTGGTTCGGTGGTCTCTCTTTTCGTTTCGTCTCTTTTGTTCCTTTACTCTTACCAATCTTTTTGCTTCCTTTTGTCAGAGGGGACGACAGGTAGCAGCAGCGGAGCTTCGCCATCCAGCCGGCCTTCCTGGAGTCGGAGGTGATTAGGGTTCTGTCATACTCTAAATAGTGTGAATATAGTATGATTAAAATAAAAACACAACAAAAAACTTCTCTCTTTGTACTCGATTGCTCACAACAGGTTATTAGCCCGGCTCTTGCTTGTTGAATCGATATAGGAACACGGTTGGCACGCAGTTTGTGGATTCTTGCTCGAAAAGATAGCACTTTGGGAGTATGTTTGTTTCGGAGGTGCAGTATGGTACGGTTTATCGTTTAGGAGGAGCAGCAGGTACGGTTTTTTTTGAGGAAGATGTTGCATGGAAAGAGGAGGCGGCTTCTCTTTGTTTTATGTCTGTTCTTTGATGGTTTAGTATTTACGGACATGATAACGACCTGGAGGAGTGTTAGAGCGGATTATACAGTTTGTTGTCACGTGCCTTTGGGTTAGGTTGTTGTTGTTTATTCATATTGTATTCACTCTAATTAGAGTATGACAAAGACCGATTCCCCTCCGCCTCCGGGCTCATAACCGCCGGTTAGGTGACGGAGCTCCCCTCCCACTTCCCAAAAACGATAATTTTCACTACCTCCCCTCTTCCACTTCCATCTTCTGCTTCCACTCCCCTGTTTTTACCCCACCGTACCATATTCTAGTCCTCCCCCAGAAATGTAACTGTTCGGATCCAGTATCGCTTAGGCCAAGCGCAGGGTGCCATATGATGTGATCGCAGAGGAATACCCCAACCGTGCTCCGTGGGAAGCACAGCACTATATGACGCGTCTACCGATTTTCGCTGTTTAAGTGGGTTGATGCGTCTATGGGAACAACTCGTACTGGTGCTCGTGTGCCTGAGAAGCAGGTCTTCCATCATAGCCTCTCCGAGTGTTGTGGGTCGGAGCGTGCTGTCCTCAGAGAAACTCTTCATTGAACTGCTGCGCTTTCACGCCCTAGTTGTGTTGTCGGTTGTGTTGTGAAACCATGTCGCTAACTTGCGTAAACATCGAAGGAGGAGAGTTGCCCTGGAAGAGGGACTACCATTCGAGGTCCATACTGAGAGGTATATTGGGTTAGGTTTGAGCGCAGTCGTTTGCATTTAAGTTCTTGTGTACACATCATTTTAGATTAGATTTAAGACAGTCAAGGCAGAAAGTTTGGTGCAACAAGGCAGCCTAACCCACAAGACAGATAGTACCGATGCATGTCATCTTCAAATTTCCGAGTGAGAAAGGGAGAATTTCTCTTCAACAATTTGCCAGGTGCAGAGACGATATTCAGGCAGGAGGAGAAACTTGTGCGAAGCTCTAATCTCATTAACTATGGAAGAAATCTATGCTTTCTATACCAAAGAAAAACTGAGGTTCCGCGGAGAAACCATCGTGAAAATATATTACAAATTGACCAGTTGCTATTCAAGTGGCGAGTGACTAACAATGTATGAGTCTACATCCTGGCTCAGAAAATTATCAACCACTCTCCAGTGCATTCTTGTTGTACCGAACCTTCTCTCTTAACTGAACTTAATCTAAATGACATGTACATAAGAACTTAAATGCAAGCGGCTCTGCGCTCAAACCTAACCCAAACCACGTAATGACGTACTCCAAGAACCGCTTCAACAGCTCAGTCCTTCCATCGCCACGAAGAAAGCCATTTGCATCGTCCATCCAGACCACCGCAAATGGAAGAGGTCGGTTTCGTGTTGTTCACTTCGATCGTTGGCGTGGCAGATAATTGGCTGTAGTAAAATGAGTTCAGAAGTGTTCGGATTGTCATGATCCTGCTTACAGTTAGCTTCAAGTGGTCTCCTCCTTCGTCCATTCAACCGGCCAACTTACCCGTTCTCTCTCTCCTGAATTCCGAGCAATAAAGTCCCCCTGAAGTTCATTCCCGGTATTCCAGCATTGTAACGACTTGCAGAGTTTCCGCGCTTCCAGCCACTGAAAAAAGGAACCTTGGAGTATGATCTCAGGATAGAACAGACACATCAATGCTGTGAAGAACTTGTGAAGAAACGCCACAGGAATACATTCGCAAACAAATTTCCCAAGACCCATATCTGAAATATCAAGGTGGTGTACCGAATAGCAGCATAGAGAAAGTGTGAACAATGAAGACAGGAACAGCCTGACCGCCCCTCTTCCAGAAGGCTCCGGTACAAATGAGGTCTGGTTTGTAGCTGAGTTCGATACCGGGCGGGCTGAAGCTGCTTGAAGCATCGAGCCTAGGACGGCGAAAATGACCACCTCCATTAATGTGGAAGAATCAGGTAGATGGAAAATCGATCAAATCTCGGTAGGTAAGCGGTGGTTGTAGATAATCTTGTAACGTACGCTTAGACTGAAGATGGATTGGAGCGGTTTAAATGTACTTTGTGGTTGTGGAGAAGCGTTTTGGCAACGAAAAATGCGGTTTCACATGAAAACCGACCAATAAGGTTACACACTGTTATAGGAATGTTTCAGCCTCTAGCGAATGGGTGACTTGTAAATCCTATCGTCGATGCAGAGACAATGTGGTTTAATGTGCATAACCTGAACGCTGTTGCCTGATAAGGCGTGCCACTAGCGCCACGACGCGCGGACATGCCTAAACGAATTGCTTTTGATGGAAATGTGCGGGGCATGGTAGTAAAGATTGGGCACACCATTCCTTGCAATCGAATTCGCATCGCGACAGATGGAGAGATTAGATGATCTGACTAGATAGCGGAATCATTGGGAGTCGATTGTTTTTCCCAGTTCCGTTAATCCTCCCTTCTTGCCTGGCCACTGCACCAAGTTGCGGTATATCAATACAAAACCCGAAGTCCATCGGGTGCGGTGGGAAAAAACACTGACTACTTGCTAAGTAAGAGCTCATTGGTTTTGGGAAAGGCTTTTTTAGCCTTTTTCCTTTTATTATCCTGTCATCAGCGTATTATCAAGCTTTTAGACAAGCTTATAGCGTAGAAAAAGTTTGTGAAATGAGATTCAACTAAAATGCTAGTAAAATCATTTCCTCTCAAATTAACATTCTTCCGTCAAGAACTCGTGTAAGTGGGCATGTGAGTATCCAGATTTACCCTTTTAAGTGATTACAGACCAGACCGACAAGTATTATCTGTTGAATTAAGGTGTGGCCCGTGCGCTCCTGTTGGAAACAAGGAAGTCCTTGTAGAAACGACTAACGTATGACATCCGTGGTTAATTTCTTGGCACATGAATTATGATAAATATGGGAGAAGATTAGGTTGCGCACCTGGTAAACTTGTAGAGGTGAACTAAGACCACTTGGGGGTTATTGTCTTACACCTATACCGGCACAAACCGACTCATAGGAATTGGTATACCCCTGTGAGGGAATATTAAGACCGTTCACCGAGATATCCAGTACGTTTTTATAATAAAATCGCGGGACCCAACCCCGGGGATTCAATGGGACTGAAGTTCCACGCAATCTGACTGAAGTTTAACGGAATGGGACGGCTTCGGGTCTGATTTTCTCGGCCCCGAGGGTATTCCGCCCGGGACCCATTCTAGTATATATATAATACATATCTCACGATTGTATTTGCGGTTGGTGTGCTGCGGTGTTGAGGCGAACTGGACCGCCGTGAAAACCGCTCATCTACCGTTATTCGAGTTTGCACAAGCTACCCAGTGGTTGGAAGAGAGAAGAACGTGTAAATTTTAATTATCAATCGCCATAACCATCATCACAAAAGTGATTCAAAGGGGAAATAGGAAAGAGAAGACAGAAACTCAAACCAAACTGTTGCTTACATTTCCATCGGTACATATACCCAATATCAATAACACGGAGCGTGTAAAGCGTAGAAAGAAATAGTTGTTGGCCCATATGAAAGAGAACATAGAAACCCACAAACCATACCCAGGCCAAAATTCCAGACCTATCCTCGTATCGAAACCAGTCTTCCTAGCTGTTAATCAACCCGCCGCAACTACGTCCGCATTAACAGGCCAAGTGGACGCTCGGTTTACTTTCGTAAGTGTCGCTCTGTCTTCCGAGGGAGAGACGGTCGGCGAGGGCATTGGTGGTTGTGCCGGTAATGACGGCGAGGACGGTGATGGTGATAGAGATGTCAACCGCAGTGGAGTTGGTAACGGCGACAGCGGTAGAAGCAGCTGTGGTTGGTGTGATGTTGATTGAAGAGAAGCGACAGGAGGTAGACTAGGATTATACCCTAGGTTGACGGGGTGCCGCATAATATATCCTTCAGGAATACCCGGCGACGTGTGGAAGTAATTGTGTACGTTATATGTAACCACCAGTACACATTGTGCTGTAGCTTTCTAGTTTCGGTTCTGCGCCGTTAGCATTTCGATTCAATGCAGCAAGGTCAAAATAGTTACTTTTCTTAACTTCCAGTATACAGTATATGGTAAACCCCATCATAAAAAGCCCGATAATTCCCACAACAAGGGCGGATATTTCACCTCCGCTAAGACCGTTGTTTCCATTGGAGGACATTTTTCTGGAGTGGGTGTGTGGGTGCGGTGTCATGACCGTTTTCATTGGAGGTCCTTTTCTCGAGTGGATATGTGGTCGCAGTTAGCGGGTGGGGCAGAACAGGGTCAAAAGATGTAAGAGGAGCATTGTTACACACATACATCAACCGGTATAGGTATAGTGTTTGTTCCGAGGCTTGATGAAGGCCAAGAGAGAAGAGCGAGAAGAGAGAGGGCAAAGCCCGGAAACAACGGATATACCTGATCAGCCCATGCCGTTTGATCCGTTAGCAAGCCGCCAACAGGGCAACCCCCACAGCCTAGCCAACTTAGTATCCCTGCCAGCCTTGCCAAGCACCGAGTGCACTCACATGATTGGCTCTTGTAACTTGGTTTCTTCCGACTGCGCTGCACATTGTTGCGCGACAACGATTTTCGGGACTGGCATCGGCATAAATATCTTCTTCTTTCTGTTTTCGTATCTGTCGGCAGAATTCCTAGAAAATGTTTCCCAGTCCTCGAATCGCTTTTCGTCGTGGCCGGCAATACGAGTAATTGTGGTGAATTGCATTGCTTGTCGCGGCTCGCGGTTAGCACACGTCATGAATACGACAACAATGAAATATCTACCATGCTCGTCGATAGATCGAGGAAAATTCGTTTACCCGCTAGAGGACTCGATTGAGCATGCAAAAGACGTACTAAGTGACACGACTGTTTGAACAAATTTCTGGCGAACAAGATTTTGTTCCCTGAACTTGTTATGAAGGACAAAAAGGCCTGTAATAGTTCAAGGAAACGGTTCTATCTTTATTAATTGACGGTTTTGGAACTGGCAAAGTTGATAACATGCCATCACCACCGGCTCCTGCCATTCCCTCGGGAATTTATTGATGACTATGCTTGAATTACGACCATCACATTTCCCTTTTTCAAGATTAACTTACGAATCTTCCCAGAGATTGATGGCTAGATGATGTAACATTTGCCCAACCCGTGCCCAGAAGAGAGAACAGCGTTCGAGAATTGAAACATCATTATTTGTTAAAGCCCACATGCACATACCCTACCCCACCATTCTGAACATAAAAACACCAAAAAGACCGAATAAGCAGTAAAATCATGCGCCCAAAGTAAAAACATCCAGCCATACCCGAATCCACAATTCTAATGACAGACTACATACAAGCCTACAACTCACAACTCTGAACAACTAAACCCAGTCAAGAACAATCAAAGACAGTTATATCCAGTTACATACCACCACACAAGTCCGCCAAACGTCTCATATCTGACGCCCGAACGACCACAACTTCCAAAGAAACAGTTATTTCCTGCCACATTCCTACCGCATCGCCCGTTGATAACCCTCAAACTCTTGCCGATGTCAATTATCCTGCTGTAGCCCCCTGATTCGTTACATCCACGCTCGTAGGCCAGGTAGATGACCTCACTGTTGTTGAAAGTGCAGGTATGCGGTCCTCTGAGAGGGGCATCGTAGACGGCGATGGCAACGGCGGAAGCGGGTGCAATAAATGCGGCGGAGATTGTGTTGATTGTTGCAACATGGCCAGAGGATTGCCCGAATGGTTTCCGCGGTGGATAGTTTCGAGAGCAATATCCTGTCCAGGGAATCCCGGCATACTGGGGAAGTGGTGATAAACATGATGTGAGACCGTTGTAATATGCGATGAGGAGGAACCATCGGGAGCGGTTGAGTTCGTTTGATCCTAAAAGAAATAGAATAATTGTAAGTATCCAATTGTATTATGACCGTTATGATATGTAGACATAGGAAATATTACTCTACTGACCTTAAACTTTCTATATTTCCAACATTTCCAACATACGGTCAAAGCCGTGAGAAACAGCCCAAGTATGCCTACGACAAGACCCGCAGTTTCCCCTGCAGTAAGACCTTCGTTTCCATTAGTGGACCTTTTCTCGAGTTCCTGTGAAATCGAGGTGCCGTAATCTAGGTAGACAGTGCGAAGCGAGATCATTGTTGCACAAAACTAACGCATTTGGTATTAGCGTATGTTGACTCCTGCGCGAACTATTCAGACCATATGCTGGCACACCAAAAAAAGTGACCCACCTCCAAAACCCAGCCGAGAAGCGAACACCGACACAACCAAGCGACAAAACAATGGACTTCCGCGCAACCGCAACGATTTTGGTACCGGAACAACGGGTGAAAATGGCTAAAGAACTGGTATGATATGTCGGACCGAAGGAGAGGGCTGGCGTGAGGGGAAGAAGAGGGGCAGAGATTTCTCCTTGATATCTGACTTCCAACTAATTCCAGCCGAGAACGGTGGTTACCCGGCTGCTACATTTTGAGGCTGTCACCATGATACTGAGGAACACGAGACAGCACTCGGGGTGGCAGGGATGTGGATATTGCATATCCGGTGGCAAGAGTGACAAATGCATTCTAGAAGATTCTGTAGACTCTCTCTCTTGTATATATCTCAAGTCTTTCTCCTTCTCTCTCTCTTCTCTCTATTCTTCACTCTGTATCTTAATCTCTACACACGGTTCTCCCCTTCCATATCGCAACAATGGATTTAGTTCAGAAAGTCGACATTTTGGGGTATATTATTTCAGTATAGACGTGGATGTGATCATGCAATTTCCGCACAAAGCATTCTCATTGGTTGGTTCGCAGTGTATCCCTGCAAAAAAACATTCTTTACCAGCAAAATCCACCAATATTGAATAGAGAATTTAGAATTTGGTATGTAAAATATGCAGCTTCATGTGGCACATCTTTTGGTGGTCTCGGATTTTTGATATCTTCAAAACTCAGTGAGTAGCTTTCAAATTTGACCGATTTTGGCCAAAACAGGTTTTTTTGATCAGTGCTCAATAAGTTTTAGAGCTATTAAAAATCTGAGACTGCCAAAAGATGTGCCGTGCGAAGCTGCATATTTTACATACCAAACTCTAAATTCTCTGATCTATACTCATAGACTTAATGCAATGGTTTACTTAAAAAATTGTCTATTTTTGATGGGGTAAGATTGTTGCCACACAGTCTCATTGCTGCCTCTGGGCCTCAGCAGGGTGTTGACAAAAGTCCCATATTTGGAACCAGCCGGTTTTATAGGTCTATATGGCAACGGCCTTACCACATCAAAAATCAACGATTTTTTAAGCGAACTGTCCAATTAAGTCCATGGATATCAGTCAGAGAATTTAACATTTGGTATATCAAATATGCAGCTTCACATGACGCATCTTTTGGTGGTCTCCAATTTTTGATATGTTCAAAACTCAGCAAGCAGTGGCGCAAAAACGTCGTTTGTAGGCCAAAAATGACAGTATTTTCAAAGCGGCTTGTTCAGTTTTGAAGATATCGAACATTGGAGACCTCCAAAAGATGCGGCATATGAAACTGCATATTTGATATACCAAATACTAAATTCTCTGATCAATATTGGTGGACTTAATTGAGGGAACCATTTGGCAAAAACCCGGACCGAACTAGCCAGTCCCAGGTTTTCTTAGAACACCATAATGGTCTATACACAGTGGTCAATACACAGCGGTAGGCACATCGCCTTAAGGCGGCGAAGCCGCCTCCGTGCCTTGTATGTGCTATGACAACGAAGAAACAACTAGAAGCTTATGTCTAACAATTATGTAAAAAAGTATATCAATCCGAATGGCCACGAATTAAGAGGACTAGTCCTGACATTCTGATCCCTAGTGACATTTACCACCAACATACGGGACCACGGATAGAATATACCGAGCGTCCAGGTTCATATAATATTTCAAGAGTAACGATATCCTCCAATACCAAATGCATGAGCGGGTAAATCTTCCATCAAATATCTTCAGACGAGCCCTAACGCACGAACCTTGACGCTCGGTATGGTAAGTGACACCCCCGTATAGTCTTTGAGCGTGTATACAAAACAATTTAAAGTTAGTTGTCATGAGCAATCACGCGGCCAGGACTTTGGCGATCGTTGGTACTTATAACTGGTTTACGAGATCAAGCACAAGGTAGGTATGGTGGGCATAAGTGAAGATGCTTCAGTCCCTCCCCGTGTTCTAATTTCCCCATCAACGTTCTACCGCGGACGTGCAATAGTCATACGTTTCGGTACCCGCTATGCTGACAGCGCTGAGGAGTAGGGGTACAGTTCAGACCAAATGCGGAGGGACCATAGGTATTCGTAGACGCGGTCGAATGCGCAATTTTGAGACCTTTCACGAGAGAAAAGAGAACATTAAGTCATTATTCGTTAAACCTGCGCACACGCCCAATCTTTCCACACATCCCAAAAACCAACCGCAGCGTCAAACACAACCAAAGCATAAACCTAGTATCTAAGCCTCGACAGCTTCTTGCACCACCGATTACTTCCCCGAACTCCGGTTATCCAACACCTAATATCAGCCAATTGTAGCCGAGTGGGCCGCTAAGTCAGTATTAACGTGCCCATTAGCCCCTTGGTCAATTTGAATAGGTGGCTGTCTTTGGCTGGGGTTGGGCGAGGCAGGTGAGGACGACAACGGCCGGAGAAGCTGTGGGCTGGATGGAACCGAGAGTAGGAGCGCTGACGGAACGCCGGGGTTGTGGATAGTATCGAGGTTAATACCTTGAACTGGAACGTCGGATGACGTGTGGAAGTGGTTGTTAAAGTTGGTTGTAATGTGGTTGTTCGTGACTGATGTAGCGGGAGAAGACTCCTCATTACGACCCTGGGGAAAGGTAATGTTTAGCGTCCTCGGGAATACTTACTGTTAGTATTATACTCACGCTTCTCCATTTCCAAGTGATATACACGGTCAATGCGGTGAGCAAGATTCCAATAATTCCCACAATAAGACCGCCAATTTCTCCTCCACTGAGACCCCCGTTTCCATTGGTGGACCTTTTCTCGAGTTCCTGTGCAATTGGAGTGTCATATCCAAGCTGCAGAAAATAGTCCCCCTGCAAGAAAACCATTGTTGCATAAATCTAATGTGCCTCATCAGCGTCTTTTTGCGTATTCAATTTCTCGAGTATAAACACGTGATGTGGCTCATTTTTTGGTACCCCCACGCTAACTTCCATGGTTGGCCGTCGGCCACACCAAGACTACACGAATCGCCGCGGGGGCCACACCAAGACCACACAAGAATCGCCGCGGGGGCCACACCAAGAAACCACCTACCTTCAAGTCCAACTGCAGCGCCGAGAATCTAATAACAACACGACCAAATGACGATACCTCCGATGTTCGCGCAATCGCAACGATTCTGGTACCGGGGAAAACGGGCGAAAACGGCTCGGGAACGCACAAGCTATATCGGTCGGACTGAAGCAGACAGCTGGCGTGAGGGAAGAAAAGAGGGGGCAGAGATTTCCCGCAACGTCAGTAAAAAATCTCATCGCCCTTTTCCTATCCCCAAGGCTGTAAATTACCCGGCCATTGAAGCTATCACCAGTCATAGAAGTCACTCGGTGTCAGCCTGGTCCCCGATAGGTTGTTAGGTCCCCGAAGCATGCGGTGCAAGGAAAATTTTTTCAAATGCAGATGCCATTTTTGCTTTTCTTGCAGGTATTCTTTAGCCGGATATCCAGCAAAAGTGTACTTACTCGGGGCAGGGAGAAAATTCAGCGATGCAGACGCAATTATTTGCTTTTCTCGCAAGTATCCTTTGGCAGGATATCCAGTAAAGAATGTACTTAGCAGTTTGTTCTTTTGGTCTCATGCATCTCAAAACTTTTTCCTTGCCCCGAGTACATAGCATTTGGCTCATGCATTTCAAAAACCCCTTTCCTTGTGCCGAGCAAGTTATAGTGGTTCAATACCAATTAAGCTTAATGAGGGAATTTCCTGCCGCACAACATGTGTGTTTAGTTTCATTTAACGGTGATTGAGATATACTTACTCAATGAAGAGATCCAGGCCAATGTTCGGGAAAGTCTTAAATCTTACGACAAACTTATTTATTACTTATTATGTAGGATCACCCTGAAGTAGTCGATTTATTTAGGATAACCCAGTGCTGTTTTCTTATGTAGAATAACCCTCCGATATATCGTAAACTTTAGCAACAAAGGGTCTCTGCACCTGTCTACACCGTGAATTTGAGAAGCTAAAATATCTAAATTGAAGTCGCCCCTGATCTTACTCTATTGTCGCGTGTAGAAACTCACAAGAGTAGTGGTATAGCTGGTGGTAATATTTTTGAGGGCCATTGTACATGTACATATATATATGCGTACGTATGTGTGGTTTTTATGTACCCCCCCCCCAACCTACACTAAAGGACTTTTCAACTTTATATTGTATATTAAGTATCAGTACTGGTAGCTGGTGGTGAAAGTATATAGGTGGCCTTGCAATCGTGCAGAAAATGGGGGTGGACATATTACGGTTACATACAGTGCACGTTCCTCGTGCTCAGAGGGTTATCCTGCATAAGAAAAAAACACAGGGTTATCCTACATAAATCGACCACTTCCGGGGGTCATCCTACATAATAACCGTATTTATTGTCATAATTCGTTACTCTCGTACACATACGTGAGATTCCCACTTAGAACCAGACACCCGGAGCCAAACACTAGTAAGTAACCAACCCTACATCAGGACGAAAGACAACTAAATTCACATCCCACAACCCCTAAAGCATAGATATCTATCCCATACAGTCAAAAGCTTTATCGTTGTCGATCAGCCCGCTGAAACAATATGAGTTGTGGTATCGATACCAACAGACCCATTTGGTGCGTGCCCCGTTTAGGGTTCATGTTTGTCGGGCCGACCCGAGGATAATGAATTAGGTGACAGCGGCTGCAGGGTATGCGGGCGCGATGGAGCTGTATGCAGTAGTGCATGCGTGAGCCCGACCTGGTGCTGCGTGCGGATTATATCGAGGGAGGCCTCTTGGACTAGCAGGCTAGGCGAAGTGTGAAAGTAGTTGTTGAAGTTGTTGAAGTTGTTTGTGAAGTTGTTTGTGACTGTTGTAGAAGGCGATGGCCAGGGGCCCTGCGAATGTGATTTTATTCCATACTAGGATGGATAGATGATTGTAAGTATTGTAGTGTATACAGAGATTATCTTGCGCACTACCGAGATGCAATTATTTTGACATACTTTTCTGTACTTCCATCCGATGAATACCGTCATTGCGGTCAGAATAACTCCAATTATCCCAACAACAAGGCCTGCAATTTCTCCTCCGCTAAGACCATTATTTCCATTTGTAGACCTTTTATCGAGTGTCTTCGCAGTCGCAGTGCCGTAGAGAAGAGTTGATAGAGTGAGTCTGGCGAATGAGTGTATTGTTATACCGGCTTAACGCGTTTGACATTAGTGAAGTCAAAAGCTAGGAACTGATTCATACCATAAGCGACATATATATTAGACTGAGGAATGCGGCTAATGGTGGAAGAAAAGAAGTGAGATGCCTCTCGCTATTGTAGCTGAGCGGCCACTACGACAGGGTGAATCACTGTATGTCACTCGGAATCGAGTGCAGAACGTTGTAGGACGCGAAAAAACTCAGAGATACAATCAGAGTAAGATCTTCTGGGCTCTGGAACCCAAATAGGATTTTTCGATATAGGAAGTGGGTTGAATGGTTCCCGGTTCATCAACATTCGACTCGTCAAGGTTTATAAAGGGACTGAATGGGAGGTTCAAGTTGAGGGTATTTTATGGGTTAAGGTTTGATAAACTTGTAAGGCGGCGGATACAGGCAGTGCTATTTGCTCATCGGAAAGGTGAACATTATCCTGATGTGGGTCAGCAAAGAACAGGGCGTGTGTATGGGTTAGGGTTTCATTCTCCTGGTCAAGTCGCTGGAAAGGTTCTATTCGCTCATGAGAGGTGATACTGCGGGGTGCTGTGCTTCAGCTGAAGACGAATTCGCCGGGTGTGACTGGGTTAGGGTTTATACTCCTGGTCAAGTTACTGGAAATTTCTATTTGCGCGGGGGCGAGACTGCGGGGTGTTCTGCAGCAGGGTGGTGGAGACGAATTCGCCGGGTGTGGGTTAGGGTTCGTATTCCTGGTCAAAGGTGCTAGAAAGGTTCTATTCGCATGGGAGGTGCTGCAGCTGAAGACGAATTCGCTGGGTGTGAGTGGGTTAGGGTTTATACTCCTGGTCAAGTTACTATTTGCGCAACGGAGGCGATAGTGCGGGGTGTTCTGCAGCAGGGTGAGGTTGGAGACGAATTAGCCAGGTGGGTGTGGGTTAGGGTTCGTATTCCTGGTCAAGGTGCTAGAAAGGTTCTATTCGCACTTGGGAGGTGATACTGCCAGGTGTTGTGCTTCAGGTGAGGGTGTGGTTCGATACCCCTGGTCGAGATGCGGGATGCATGAACGGACGTCATCCTCCTGCGGGTCGTCAGCAGGGTTGGACGATTTGAGGTCGGTGGGACAAGTTTAGGCAGACGGTATCAAGGATCTCATATCTAATCGGGTCATCTATGCTTCTTATCACTCGCTTCATCTCACTGGTGAGGTATCTCCAACATGCACCAGTGACAAAACACCCACCAGTTAAGCACAAATAGTGAGAGACTAATTAGAGAATGGTGTCAATATGTTTCTCATCCACATACCGATTATTGTTATCCCCGGCAATGGTATTTTGTACCGAATACGTATAAAATGTAATCACAATGCACCAAGATCCGTACGTAGCTCATACTTAGTCGTTTGTATGCGTATTCGGCACATTATACTAGTGCTGGGGACATTACACTAAAACTCCTTGTACCTAACCCCAGCAGACATCCGTGTGCCGTGGCTGCTAGCTAACTGATAACCAAGCCAGTCAGATTGTCAGCGCTATTGATCAATTCGCGGCATCTCGCTAGGCATATACTCGGCCCGTCGGCGTACGAGCGTGACTTTCCTCGGGACAGTAGGTGATTGACGGAATAAATGGTAATGTCAACGGTTGTGGCTGGAATGCGACAGGTCCTAATGGAATATCTTGCCCAGTAGGGGTCGGAATATCGGGATGTGGGTGTGACGAATACGGTGGATAGTAGTACACATTGTTTGTGACGGCGGGGTTAGAAGAACCAACCTGTAAGTATTCATGCTCATTGTATGCACATAGGCAGTGACTACTGACTCTTCTCTACCTCCATCCTATAAACACGGTCAATACGGCGAGAATGACTTCAATTATGCCCATAACCTGTAATCTCTCTTCCACTAAGACCTTTATTTTCATCGGTAGACCTTTTATCGAGTGTCTCCGCAATCGCAGAGCCGCACAGAAGTGTTGATAGAGCGAGCTTGGCAATTGAGAGCATTGTTACACGGACCTAACGCGTTTAGCATTGAAAAACAGGGAACGCATGGGTATGGATTCACATCATGGGTCAAATTACCGGATGCGGGAAAGCTGTATCTATTCCGGGAGATGTTCCCCACCTTCAGAACCCAACAGAAACTCTAACACGTCTTAGACAATAGTTCAACACTGTCTACCCTGAGGGTACTAATGAATTTCATTAGCGCTTCCCAAATCGCTACTGCTAACCGGAATACCATATGAATGAGACGTCGCAATTATCACTACACACCTGAATTCCTATGGCAATTGGTTGGGTTGGATAGATGAATCAAGTGTCGGAATAATCCAGCCGATTAGCACAACCGGAGTGTGATGCTGGATTGGCCCTCTGACCTCACGCCATTTCCATTTGTTTTGTGTTCGAGTTGTAGTCATCTTTACCATATAGTTCCAAGAACACCCCATCACTCAAGTCATAAGATACCCAGTGCATGACCGTTACGCCTAGGTATGATCACCGGACACGGTCAATAAAGCCTACCTTATTATCCCTCTCTAGGTAGTACAGCTTACTCCCGAGTAAGAAGATGTGAGGCAATGTCTGATTGAATGTAGAGTATCTCCTTTGCTAGTCTTAGAGTGACAGAGTGCCCAAAAATATAATATCTAAAACAGTGCTACAAAGCGAGCCTTCATACCTCTCTCCAGGCATCCCAACGGTCCGGGGCGACCGTAGTCATTCGGGGCCCCGAAGAAGCGTCCGGTCCCGGGTAGCTGTGTAAATTCCTGGGCCCCGGACAGGTGACCGTAGTCTTAACAAGGGTCCGGTAATATAGCACAAGTGCTAGCATGGTAGGGTGAACCTAGTAGGGGTTGGCCTTGTGGTTGACTCTAGATAGAACGGACAGAATAATACTATAGTTCACTTATGCAGAAAGTGGAAGTGCGAAGCGAAAACAATGGGAAAATCGGAAATCAGCCGTGATCAGGCTGAACCACAGGATTTAAACGGGACGGGAATCCCGTCCAAATCCCGTCCCGTCAAGGGATTTTATTTGTAAATCATGATCCCGTCCATAACCCGTACAAAACCCGTCCAAATGAGCACGGGATTTAGAAATTTCATATCATTTCCCGTCATTTCGTGTCAATTCGCCCGCAGACTAAGAATGGCTGGCTGGAATGAAGATCAAACAATGCGGATCGACACAGGACGTTCAGGAGACGGATTCACATCAAATGATCATCCTTATCGGATAAATTTTCATGGAGTTGACATGGGAGGATGGGGGGGCGCCAGGGGGGGACCATACCATCCTCCCTGTCAACTTCATGCATATTTGGCGGATAATGAGGATCATTTGACGTGAATCGGTCTCCTGGATGTTCTCTATCGATCTGCGTTGCCCGAGCTTGGTTTTAACAAGCCGTTCTTGCTCCGGGGCCAATTTTACATATATGAGTGATTTCCGGTGCGATTTGTCCGCAGAGTTAGATCAGCTGCTTGGAATGCAAATCGAACAACGCGGATCCATTAAGCGCATTCAGTAGACTATTTCACGTCTTACAATCATCCTAATCAGACATATATTCATGGAGTTGACATAGTGGCCCCCCCTAGCACCCACCCCCCATCCTTCCATGACCACTTCATGAATATTTGGCCGATAACAATGATTCTTTGACATGAATTAGTCTACTGAATGCCCTCTATCGATCTTTGTAGTCCGATATAGATTCCAAATAAATCAGACAGAACTGCGTGCTGTACCATTGGTAGATCATGTACTTGATATAATATTATACCCAAAATCATCCAGCAAGCACTGCTCAAGTTAGATCTGTCTAATTTGGATGCTTGTATGGCGTAGCATGGTCTACTCTTTGCCCTCTATCTAGCCGCGGTATCCAATCCCAAATCCATCCAGCCGTTCCTGATTTTAGGATTTTGATGAAATTGGTCCGAAATTTGGGTGGAAAAGCGCAAAATCAGCTGCGGAATAAGAACGGCTGGTTAGAATCAAGATCGGACAACGCGAAACGATAGAAAGCTTGTAGGAGACTGATTCATGTCACAGAATTGTCCTTATCGGCTAAACATTTATAGAGTTGACATGGGAGGATGGGGGGGTGGGTGCCAGGGGGGACCATACCATCCTCCAGGTCAACTCTATGAATATTTGGCCGATAAGGATAATCCTTTGACGTGAATCAGTCTCCTACATGCCCTCTATCGATCTCCGTTGTCTGATCTTGATTGCATCCAGCCGATCTAACTCTGCGGGTAATTTGACATGAAATGACGCGAAATGTCTAAATCCGTGCTCAATCCTGTATGAAACCCGTCCAAATCCCGCGCAGGATTGGTCTGTTTTTGACATCCCGTCCTGTGGTTCAGCCTAGCAGTGACACTCCACTATGAACACAGTGCGAGAGGGCTTGCAGAGAACGTAAGTGATCTCTATTTCCTTTCACAGAGTGCTATATCTGTTTCCATTGCATTTGGTCGTTTCATGTTGCCAATTAAATATGTACTTAAGAAAGAATTAATCTTGAGGATTGTAGGGCCCTGTAGTCTTGTAGTCCATGAATCATTTGCCCTGGTCCTAAACGGTGCAAAAAAATCTGCCCCGAAATTTGTAGTCCCGTCTTGGGCAGAGTTTTGCCCGGACGGGATGGACTATTAGGATGCCTGCCTCTCTCCCTCCCTTTAACACAGAATCTGCCACTATAGCTAGGTATCCCCCGCAGTGATATGTGCTGCAAAGGACTATAAACTAACCAAAAAATCTTAAACACTGCGCCAATTAACTAATTAACCTTCCATACTGAATAACAGTCGCCTTCCATCTACCAGCCACCAATCAAGGTCCATTTCTCACGATTGGTGTGTTTTAGTCCCATGCAGCACCTATCACCACTGCGGGGATATACATTTGCAACTCTCTATGCATGTGGATGTATCCCGTGTCCTGGGAATCTTAGACAGTCCATCTTTGGAGCATATGAATATGAGGCGCCCGGTATTTGCTTTTAGCCTTCTCAGTACGATTTCGTATACTACGTATGCTTATGTGCATACGTATATAGGTAGGGTGATGTCTCCAATGAAGCTATGGGTGTTATGGAGTCCCCTGTACCACAAAGACTACAAGAGGAAACCGTATGCAGCACCGCCTTCGTGGGAGCCATCCCTCTAGCCAAATCGTTGGCCGGTTTTCTAAACCCCAATACCAAGTGTATTATAAGCTTTTACCTTGACTCATAGGATTTCGCCATCAGTCCGTAA